>PVIC010046878.1:0-14083 GCA_004025085.1 Thryonomys swinderianus
CACTAAGCAACCCCCCCAAAAAGAAAAATGTAAAAGGCAAAAACCAGGGGCTGGGGATTTAGTTCAGCGGCACAGCACATGCCTGGCAAGTTTGAGATCTGGAGTTTGATCCCCGATACCAAAAACTAAAAATAAACCAACCTCGCCCCTGAATTCCTGCCTCAGGAAGTCAGACACTTGTCACCTGGGCTGCACAACCGAAAGTCACAGAGGTGGATTGGCAATTACGAGAGATGCCAATGAGGGAAACCAAGCCAGGAGGGGAATCGGGGTAAGGGGTGAGGTGGGGCTTCCTGAGGAAGTGCACTGGAGTACAGATGCCTTGAACATCAGATAAAAGGTTACAGGTGGGGAAACTGAGGCATGAACTCAGTTGCTTCCCTGGGGTGCTCTGCAGGCAGTGTTGGCGCAGGAATCCATGGAAGGCCTCGGACGCTCTGAGTCCTGGGGTGCGGGGCCCGGTGATTAACCATCTATGGGGAGGCAGTGCCCAGGTGGACAACTCTGAGCTCACCTTCCCTTAGGGCACCTGCCTGTCCTATGCATGGAGAGAGAAACTGGGCCTCAAGGACTGTTGTAGGCAGAGTTGCATGAACTCACTTAAGGGTATTTATTTATTTATTTATTTATTTATTGAGACAGGGTCTCACTTTGTAGTTCAGGCTGGCCCTGCACTCACTATGTAGCCCAAATTAGCCTCGAACTCATAGCAATCCTCCTGCCTCTGCCTCCAGAGTGTTGGGATTATAGGCGTGAGCCACCACGCCTGGCACTGTGGTATGTAGTTATCAGGGATCAAACTCAGGGCCTTGCGCTTGCCAGACAGATGCTAGAACCACCAAACCAAATCCCCGGCCCTTTGTTTTGTGTTTTGAGACAAGGTCTCATCATGTAGCCCAGGCTAGATTCGAACTTGCCTCCTGCCTTAGCCTCCCAAGTGATGGCATCAGAGGCATGCGCCACTCTGCCTGGCCTCGCTCAAGGTTTAGAGTGATCAGAATTATTTGAGCCATTGCTGCAGCTGCTTCTCCTGTTCCCACGTTAGAAGGGCGGCGGACTGTCAGGAGCTCCGCCCCCGGTGCTTGGGGCATTGGGACGCGCGTCTGGAGCTGGCGCACAACCCGCTGTCGGGTCCCCGCCCGTGGCCGCCAGGGGGCGCCCGAAGTCGGCACCTTTTGGGGGGGCCGCCCCGCCCCCGCCCCTCCTCCCGCGGCCCCACCCGGCGCAGACTGCTCTGGACAGGACAGAGTACAGCCGCACGTCCCTCCGACGGGACCCCAGCCCGGTGAGTGCCCTGGAGCCCGCGCCCGGAAAACTCGCGTCCCCCTCACTTTGTGATGTTCCGGAGGCCCCCATCCCCACGCTGCGCTTCCCCTAGGTCTCCCCAGGTCCCCGGCCTCCAGGACTCTCGCCATCCCGCAAGCCGCCCTGCGTCCCACTAGGTTCCTGGCTCTCCAGGGCCCCAGGCGTCCCCCGAGGTGTCCCTGGGAACCCTCCTTGCTGGGACAGCGCTGGCCCGCTCCCCACCTCTCCAGCCGCTCCTGCCACACCCCGTTCCGCTCCGCTCCGTTCGGACTCCTTTCCTCCTCCAAGGCCCTGAAGTGTCACTTTGGCACTCGCACGGTCCCTTCCTTGGCCAGTGGGACGCGGATCACTCTGGACCCAGTGTCCCTGGGACCTGCCCTGTGGACCTAGCACGTCCTATGGCCATCTCTGCCCCTTGGTCTGTCCCTGCCCAGTCCTGGGGTCACCCTTCTCCCAGGAGCCCTGGTTTCTTCCGGGGTACGGGGGGGGCTTAGACCCCAGGTTGACCAAGACCGGGTTCTTTAAGAAGATGGGCCAGGTGTGGTGGTGCGCCCCTGTGAGCTCTATACGTGGAAGGCTGAGGCAGGAGGATCTCTGTTGAGTTCAAGGCCCCTGGGGACTACACTGGGAGACCCTATCTTAGAAAAAAAAGAAATGTGAAGAAAATAGTAGTTCTGTCTCACTAGAAGATGAGGAACAGCAGCCACCGCAGCCCCTTTGAGTCCCTGCAGCACCCAAGGGCCGGCCCTGACCTTGCACTCACCACCCTCAGTCGCTCTTCCTGTGTTTTTTTTTTTTTTCTTTTTTGAGACAGGGTCTCGCTTTGTAGTTCAGGCTGGCTCTGAGCTCACTATGTAGTCCAGGCAAGCCTCAAACTCAGCAATCCTCCTGCCTCTGCCTCCTGAGTGCTGGGATTACAGGCGTGAGCCACCACACCCGGCACTGTGGTATGTGGTATTGATTGCTGGTGGGCGTGAGTCTCCACACCCAGCATTGTATGTGGTTACCGGGGATCTAACTCAGGATCTTGCGCTTGCGAGGCAGGCGCCGGAACCACTGAGCTAACCCTCCAGCCCTGTATTTATTTTTTGAGACAAGGTCTCGCTTTATAGTTCAGGCTGGCCCTGAGCTCACTATGTAGTCCAGGCAAGCCTGGAACTCAGTAATCCTCCTGCCTCTGCCTCCCAAGTGCTGGGATGACAGGCGTGAGCCACCATGCCCAGCACTGTGGTATGTGGTACTGATTGCTGGTGGGTGTGAGTCACCACGCCCAGCATTGTATGTGGTTACCAGGATCGAACTCAGGGCCTCGCGCTTGCGAGGCAGGCACTGGAACCCCTGAGCTAAATCTCCAGCCTTTCCTCTCTGTTTTTTTATGTAGCAGCTGAGCAGTCAGCCTTAGCTGGACATGGTGGTGCCCACTTATAATCCCAGTGCCCGGGGAAGCTAAGGGAAGAGGTTCACAAGTTTGAGCCTAGCCTGGGCGAGTTGGCAATTGAGGGAGACCTTGTCTAAAAAAGAGAAAAATCCCTAGGCTTTCCTGACCCTGCAGCCCGTTTTTCATGTCCTCCTCGCCATGCCTGGCATTGTCAGGGCATCACTGGCTGCCCAGTGCCTGGCTCCTCCCAGGGTGGGTGGCCTGGTCGCAGCAAGAGGCACAGGAAGTGTGCTGGGTGGTGCCAGGGCGAGGAATGTGTTCTTCCGGGCAGCTCTCTGGCCGCGCCGTTCTCTTCTCCAGCCCGTCCTCGTGCTCACGGTGACCCTCACTCCCCCAGGCCGCCCTCCGTCACCGTGCTTTCCGACCTGCAGGACCCTGCCAACAGCCGCCCCACCTGTGCACTGTGCCACCTGCGGGGCCACCATGTTCAGCTGGCTGAAGCGAGGCGGGGCGCGGGGCCAGCAGCCCGAGGCCATCCGCACGGTGACCTCGGCGCTCAAGGAGCTGTACCGCGGCAAGCTGCTGCCGCTGGAGGAGTACTACCGCTTCGGCGCCTTCCACTCGCCAGCGCTGGAGGACGCCGACTTCGACGGCAAGCCCATGGTGCTGGTGGCTGGCCAGTACAGCACCGGCAAGACCAGCTTCATCCAGTACCTGCTGGAGCAGGAGGTGCCCGGCTCCCGCGTGGGGCCTGAGCCCACCACCGACTGCTTCGTGGCCGTTATGCACGGCGATGCCGAGGGCACGGTGCCCGGCAACGCCCTGGTCGTGGACCCAGACAAGCCCTTCCGAAAGCTCAACCCCTTTGGGAACACATTCCTCAACAGGTGGGTCTCTGGCTGGCACCAGTGGCCTGGGGTGGGGACTGGGCCCGGGTGCTCAGGAGGACCCCAGGGGGACATAGGCTCTGCCTCCCTCAGCACTGGCCCTGCTGCAGAGTCTTCACTGCCTGTGTTTCTTGGCCCTGCTCCTCCTCTGTGCTGAACCCTGACCTTCCTGCCCCCCAGGTTCATGTGCGCCCAGCTCCCCAACCAGGTGCTGGAAAGTATCAGCATTATCGACACCCCTGGCATCCTGTCAGGTGCCAAGCAGAGAGTGAGCCGGGGTGAGTGAGGGGTGACAGCTGCCTCCTGGGGATCAGGACCCAGGGGTCTGGGGGAGAGGCTGGGTCCAGACCCTGAGGTCTGGGGGGGGCTGGGTCTGGACCCCGGGTCTGGGGGGGGGAGGCTGGGTCCAGACCCTGAGGTCTGGGGGCGCGGCTGGGCCAGGACCCCGGGTCTGGGGGGGTGAGGCTGAGTTCTCTCCAGGACTCTTGCCATCAGGGTAGGGCTCTTGTGTCAGGAATGGGCGGGTGGCCGGGTAGCAGAGAGCCCTCCTGAGAGGCTGTGATTGTTCCGTGGGTGCTGGAGGCTGGGTGCTGTGGGAGGCATGTGGGGGACGGTGTGAGCGGCCTGGCACATGTCTGGGCTGGTCGGGGCAGAGAAGGGACACAGTGAGGAGAGCAGCCCTCGAGGCAGAGTTTCCAAGAGAGACTCACTGCCTGGAGAGTCAGAGCTGGGCCGGGCCTGGGCCGCAGATGGGGCTGGAGGGCCGGGAGGGGAATCTGGGCCAGGGCCAAGGCCTGGCCTGGAATTTATAAACAGCTGTGCAGGGGGAGTAGTGGGGTGAATTCCAGCAGGGCCCCGAGGGAGCCGTCCCCACCCCACCGCCTTGCTGGGCCTCCACCCCTAACCCAAGGCACCCAGAACTTGCCCCCACCTTCCCCACCCCCTCCCAGCCTGGCCTGCACAGGCCGGGAACCAGGGCAAAGGAGGCCGTGGTGTGGGGCAGAGGGGACAGGACCAGGATGGGGGGGAGGCCAGGGCAGGACGGGGACGCCCAGGGTTCCGTGTCCCTGGCCCCTGTCCAGCGGCACAGCCGCAGCAGTGGGAGAAAGGCAGGAGGCAGCTGCAGAAGCTGTTGGAGGGAGGGTGAGGCCCTGCAAGCCAGGGCGGAATTCCTGGGGCTCCCGCTCAGCCCAGAGGGCAAGGCAGTGGGTCCCCAAGTCTCTACAGGAGGGTGGGGGGAGGTGGAGAAAGTGCTAACCTTCCCTGGGCCTGGGCACAGCGGAGGGGTCCTCCTGTGTGTCCTGGGAAAGTGTGTTGTGTGCATGTGATGAGTGTGAAGGCTCCTTAGGTGTGACCTGAGAGCTGCGGGCCCGTGTGTGACAATCTCTGCACGCGGCCATGTGGTGAAACATTTTTTGTGTAACTGGATAAAGCAGTGTGGGTCTGGAAGGTACAGAGGGGTGTGTGTGTGTGTGTGTGTGTGTGTGTGTGTATGTGTAGGCCAGGGCTGTATGTGTCCCTGTGTGCCCTTGTGTGGTTATGGAGGACCCGGAGGAACAGTGTATGACAGTGTCTCAGAGCGGTTGTGTCCTGTGTGCGGGAGTGTGTGACAGCATGTGTATGGGTGTATGAGGTGCCTTTGGACCTCGGTGTATACCTTGGGTACGGCTGAGTCTCTGAAGGACAGCGGGTGTGCAAGTGCACCTCCACTTGTGTACGTGCTGCTTCCCCTGGCTGTGTGAGCACGTCCGAGTATGTCTGGTGTGGTGAGCAGTGGTGGCCAGAGGTCTGCCTTAGTGTGTGGCCCTGATTGTGTCTGACTGGGTGTGCTCCGCTGGAGGGCCACTGCTGTGCGTGCTCTAGCCAACTTCTGCTCTGGGCTCGGCTATATATACCTATATCGATATAGATAAACTTTTTTTTTTTGAGAGAGAGAGCCATACTATGTGGCCCAGGCTGGCTTTGAACTTGCGGTGATCCTCCTGCTCCAGTCTCCGAGATCATACGTGCCACCCACCCGTCCTGGGTTTAGCTCTCTCTGCGCAGGGGGACAGTGGCACTGGCCTCTCTGGCTGGTCCAAACTGAGCTGGGGCTTAGCCCCCATCTCTACCCCCTGCCCCATGGGAGCTGGGCCGGGGCTTATTTCCCTGTGGCCCTGCCCTACCACTTCTGTTCTCCTGCTGACTCAACCTCTTTCTCTCCCTCCCAGTCGGCCCGGGGAGACACTCTTTCCAAGTCCAGGCTGTGGGTACATGTGCACCAGCCCTCCCCCACCCTGGGGTCCCCAAGGAGCTGTGGCCTCTTGCCTGTGTGTTGTGCATAAGCTCCTTAGTCTCCAGTACTTCAGTTTCCTCATCTAAAAAATGGGGTCACAGAAATGCTGCCACCCTAGGGACTGGGAGCCCATACAGACAGGGCTGGCGCTGCCCCCCACCTCAGCTGGCGGCCTGGTAAGTTTCCAGGGTGACACTGGCTGCCATGGCCGGGACTCACACTTGTGACCCAGCTACTGTGCTGGGGTCCCTAGAAAACCTGAGGGCCAGGTGCTGGAGAACTTCGACTCCTTTGCGGAGACCAAGTTTTAGGTCGTTCACCAGCTGAACCAGCCCAAACGACCGGAGGTCCCCAACTGGCAGCGGGTGGGCGCTGACTTCCATCTCCTTTGCTCCTTCCGCCCGCGACCCGTAGGCTACGACTTCCCCGCAGTGCTGCGCTGGTTCGCGGAGCGCGTGGACCTCATCATCCTGCTCTTCGACGCGCACAAGCTGGAGATCTCCGACGAGTTCTCCGAGGCCATCGGGGCCCTGCACGGCTACGAGGACAAGATCCGCGTGGTGCTCAACAAGGCCGACATGGTGGAGACGCAGCAGCTGATGCGCGTGTACGGCGCCCTCATGTGGGCGCTGGGCAAGGTGGTGGGCACACCCGAGGTCCTGCGCGTCTACATCGGCTCCTTCTGGTCGCAGCCCCTCCTCGTGCCCGACAACCGGCGCCTCTTTGAGCTGGAGGAGCAGGACCTGTTTCGCGACATCCAGGGCCTGCCGCGCCATGCCGCGCTGCGCAAGCTCAACGACCTGGTGAAGCGCGCGCGGCTGGCAAGGGTGAGCGACCGAGGAGCGGGGTGCGCTGGGGGGACTTCCTCTCTGCTCTCTGGGTCTCTCTCTCTCTTTTTTTTGAGACAGGGCCGCGCCATGTAGTGCAGGCTGGTCTTAAACTCACTATTAGTCCAGGCTGGCCTGGAACTCACAGTATCCTTCTGCCTCAGCCTCCTGAGTGCTGGGATGACAGGCACACCACACTATCATGGCGTCAGTCTCCCCTCTTGTCTGCAGCTCCCATCTCTGAAAGCCACCACCGCCCCACCCCGGGGCCTTCGCACTTGCAGTCCAGCTCTCTGTGCTCCCTCCCAGTGGCTGGCATCATCAGATGCTGCCTGTCTGTTCATGTGGGCCCCGCTCTGTCCCTAACTCTCCTGGACTTCTGCCGCCGGGCCAGTCTTGCAGGGCTGTTTGCCTGCTGCCTCCACAGAGCAGGGACCTCGGAAGTCCTCCAGCCACAAGTCCCCGGAGCTTGGACGCAGTTCAGCACACAGTAACCGCTGAGGAGAACCAGGCAAACTCCGAGCTTCCCAGCTTCTCCTCTGTGCCCACCCTCTGTTGGGTGGTGCTGGCTGGGGACGTGGCAGCCACCAAGCCCCTCTGCCCTGCCCTGGCGGGCTCCAGGGCGCGGAGGCACTCACCTTTCCCGGACAGACTGGCCGCCCAGCCGCCCAGGGGAGGTGGGGAAAGCTTCCTAGAGGAGAGGGAGTTGGAGAAGCCTGGGGCGGAATTCAGCCTAGACTGCCGGGAGACCCCTCTGTGGCTGGGGTCTTGCGGGCTTTCTGGGACGCTGGGGGTTCACTCAGGCTTCGGAACAGGTGGGGTGAGACTCAGGCTGGCCTCTGGAGGGGGCATTCGAGGTTGGGGCCTCGAAGAGGGAGAGGCCCAGTGGGCAGTCCCAGGGCGGCTACCAGGCTGGAGTGTGGGGCCCGAAGGTGGAGGTGTCGGTACAGGGAGGGGGAGCGTGACTCTGAGCCTCTGTGGCCCAGGAATCCTGCGGGGTTCCGGGTCGCCTCCCCTCCCCGCGATTCCCCTCCTCGACTCTCCGCGGCTCCCTGTCCGGCTCCCTCCCTGTCCCGTCTCCCCCTCCTTGGCCCTTGGTCCCTACTCCCCTGGGAAAGCAGAGGCAGGAGCTGGAGCCTGGGAGGCCGGGATAGGGGCGCGGCGGGACCGGACACCTGATGCCCCCGGCCAGGCAGGAGCGGCTCCGGAAACCCGGACAAACCCCGGAGCCGCCCCGCGCCCCGGCCGGCCGCCCACCTTATCTCTTCCTGGCACCTTCCCACGCTTCCTCCCTGGAAAAGCCATCAGCTCTCCTGCCCTCCCTAAATTCGCCGTAGGTCCCGCCCCCTCCACCCTATTGGCCCTCCCTACAGATCCCGCCCACAACCCAGCCATACTCCTGCCCCATTGGCCTCTCAGACCCAAAGGCCGCACCAGGTGTGGACCCGCCGCAGGAGGCTGAGGACTAGGAGGATGGTGGAGGTGGCCAGGGGAGGAGCGGTCAAGACAGGAGGAGCAGCGCGTGCAGAGGTCCTGGGGCAGCAGAACGCCGCTGAGCTAGAAGTCCAGGTGGTTGGAGGAAACAGGCTGTGCCCACGGAACTGTCCCGGCCTAAACCCTTAGTTGTTGTGGTTGTGGTCTTCACACTGAGCCACACCCTCAGTCTTGCTTTTATTGTTATTATTATTATTTTTGGAGACAGGGTTTCGCTTTGTAGTTCAGGCTGGCCCTGAGCTCACTATGGAATCCAGGCAAGCCTCAAACTCAGCAATCCTCCTGTCTCTGCCTCCAAGTGCTGGGATTACAGGCGTGAGCCACCACGCCCAGCATTGTATATGGTTACTGGGGGTTGTACTGGGCTTTGAACTCAGGACCTTGCGCTTGTGAGGCAGGCGCCGGAACCACTGAGCTAACCTGGTGTTTTCTTTCTTAGCGACCATTTAAGGCTCTCTCACTGCAAAGCACTCTTACTGTATCCAAAGTGCTTCCACCTGTCTGACCCACTGCCCTCAGCCCTCTTCCCTACAGTTTGTCTTGTCTCTAACCATACAGAATTTTCTGTGTGTGCTTGGGATGCAACCCAGGGCCCCAAGTGACTCACCCCTGATCTCCAGCTGGGCCCTATTGTGCGTTTCTAGTCACACGCGTGCTCAGTCCCTGGGCTTCCTGTAGCGGTGGCCAGTCCTGGGGCGGAGCTCCCCCCTCAGGTTTCAGGCCGGATGAGGTCGTGGCCTGAGGTCCCTAAGCTCACTGGCTCATCCCACACCCGTTTCTCATGAGCTCTTTCTGTGCGCGTGATGCCCACATGGAGGAAACAGGCCAGGCCCCGGCTCCTGGGGCTCGCTTTTTCATGGTGGGAGACAGAATTTGGATTGTGACACATTACAAAGGGGACACTGAAGGAGAAAGTGGTGGTGGTCAGGTTCTGGGTCCCCGCTGCTCAGCCTCTGTGGGAGGAGACGTCGTGTACGGGACTTCGAGGGAGTGAGGTCTGCAGAGGCCAGGACAGAACTCTGGGTAGAGCAAGTGGCAGATGCAAAGGTCCTTGGGTGGGGAGAGTCTGGCACAGAAGCTGCCTCCTTAGCCACAGCGGGCATTGAGTGAGGAGGGGCAGCAAAGTGGGCTGGGGAGAGGCGCTGTCTGCGTCTTCAGGACTGGAACAGGGCAGTGGCGTTCAGACCTGTTGGCCTCAGGACCCTTTCTGCTAACATTTACTGAGTTGGGTGTGGTGGTGTGTGTCCATAGTCCCAGTGGTCAGGAGGTTGAGGCAGGAGGAGCCACATGAGTTCAAGGCCAGTCTGAAGTCTACATAGTGAGGCCCTGTTTAAAAAGAAAGAAAAGAGCCAGATGTGGTGGCTCATGCCTGTCGTCCCAGTACTCGGGAGGCAGAGGCAGGAGGATTGCTGAGTTTGAGGCTTGCCTGGGCTACATAGTGAGCTCAGGGCCAGCCTGGATTACAAAGTGAGACCATCTCAAAAAAAAAAAAAAATGCAGTATCTCTTGACTTCTGGGGCAAGGGGGCTGGTGCCACTTCCCCAGGGCCGGCAGAGCAGAGACACAGCACTGGGGCTCGGCATGAGTCCGGCTTTAGGAGAGGTTACTAGGAACGTGGCTGTGGATGAGGAACAAAGCTGAAGCTCACGCCAAGTGGAGGGCCAACCTAGTGTATGGGAGTGGGTGACGCGGGAAGGGGTGGTGCTCAGGGTACAGGGGCCAAGATGGCCCAGAAGAGTGGGAACCAGGGCACCTGGCCGATAAGGCTGCACCCCTCCAGCAGCCTCACTGGAAGTGCTTGTCCCTGATCAGGAAGGTCGGCACGCCTCTGTAACCCCCCACCCTGGGAGGCTGAGGCAGGACGATGGCAAGTCTGAGTCTCGCCTCACTTGGTGAGTTAGCAAGATCCTGTGTCAAAATAAGTAAAAGGCTGGGGGTGGAGCTCAGTGTCAAGGCCCTGGGTTCATCGCATAGCACTGAAAGGAAAGAAAAAAGAAACACAGATCCTGAATCCCAGCCGAGCCCGGCAGCCTCGAGGGCTCAGGCGGGACGGCTCCTCCGCAGGTGCACGCCTACATCATCAGCTCCCTGAAGAAGGAGATGCCATCCGTGTTTGGGAAGGAGAACAAGAAGAAGCAGCTGATCCTCAAGCTGCCCGTCATCTTTGCCAAGATCCAGCTGGAGCACCACATCTCCCCCGGTGACTTTCCGGACTGCCAGAAGATGCAGGTGGGAGTGGTCGGAAGGGGTGGCTAGGGGATGGGGAGGTCATCTTCGTGGAACTCTGGGGGGACAGCTGGGGGTCGGGGAAGCAGGTTCTTCTACATGTGGGTCTGGGGCTCTGATTACATGGTAGGATAATGGAGTGAAGAAAAGATCCACAGTAATGGTGGCTTACTTTGGAGGGTTCCCCTCTTCATAAAAGTCTCAGAACATGATCTGGGGAAGATCTGGTGCTTTATGGAGCCAAAGAACTAGTCTTTCTTACTTCTCTTTCATATCTGGCTTCCAGCCCCAACAAACCTCATGATACAAAATGGCTGCAGATACTTTAGCCATTGTGTCTGCATTCCAGCCACAAAGAGTGAAGTGGAGGAGAACAGTTCTTTTACGACTCCTTCTAGAACAGTCCTAGTCAATAGTACTTTTTACAGTGATGGAAACGTTCCTAGCTGCACTGTTCTGTATCAGTCACTGGCCACATTAAAAGTGAATTATAGCTGGGTGTGGTGGCTCACGCCTGTAATCCCAGCACTCGGGAGGCAGAGACAGGAGGATTGCTGAGTTTGAGGCTTGCCTGGGCTACATAGTGAAACTCAGGGCCAGCCTGAACTACAAAGCGAGACCCTGTCTCAAAAAAAAAAAAAAAAAAAAAAGTGAATTATAGAGCCAGGTATGGTAGTGCATGCCTGTAATCCCAGTTGCTTGGAGGCTAAGGCAGGAGGAGCACAAATTTGAGGTCAGGGTAGAGTGCATAGTGAGACCCTGTCTGAAAAAAAACAAACTGAAAATAAACTTTTAAAAGGGGTAGGACACAACTCAATGTAGAGTGCTTGTGTTGTTTGATTTGCAGCGAGATAGGAGAGAACACAAAAACCCTCCAAGTCATGAGTTTTTCTTTAATTTTAACTAGTTGAAATAACCAACGTGGCCAGTGGCTACCATATTAAATAGAGTAATCCCCAATTGCACTGGGAAATTTGTGCTTACATCCAGTTGGCTGGAACCTAGTCACGCGGCCAGCTGACTGCAAGGACTACTGGGAAGTGTAGTCTTTCCCATAGGCAGCCATGTGCCAAGGTAATCTTCAGGAGTTCCACCTTGAAGACGCAGAATAAATCAACCGTGGGAGACAGGGAAAGCTGCTTGCAAGGTCAGACCTAGGTCACAGCGCTGGGGACAGTGGCGGATTGGGCATGGCCGGGGCTGTCCTGATGTCCTGAGTCTGCATCCTCCTCCACAGGAGATGCTGATGGCCCACGACTTCACCAAGTTCCACTCCCTGAAGCCGAAGCTCCTGGAGGCGCTGGATGAGATGCTGACGCAGGACATCGCCAAACTCATGCCGCTGCTGCGGCAGGAGGAGCTGGAGAGCACGGAGGTGGGCGTGCAGGGCGGTGCCTTCGAGGGCACCCACATGGGGCCCTTCGTGGAGCGGGGCCCGGACGAGGCGCTGGAGGACGGCGAGGAGGGCTCAGACGACGAGGCCGAGTGGGTGGTGACCAAGGACAAGTCCAAGTACGACGAGATCTTTTACAACCTGGCGCCCGCCGAGGGCAAGCTGAGCGGGTCCAAGGCCAAGACCTGGATGGTGGGCACCAAGCTCCCCAACTCCGTGCTGGGCCGCATCTGGAAGCTGAGCGACGTGGACCGCGACGGCATGCTGGACGACGAGGAGTTCGCCCTGGCCAGCCACCTCATCGAGGCCAAGCTCGAGGGCCACGGGCTGCCCACCAACCTGCCTCGCCGCCTCGTGCCGCCCTCCAAGCGGCGCCAGAAGGGCTCTGCCGAGTGAGCCCGGCGCCTGCTGGCCCGCTCCCGCTGCCCTGCCGTGGCTCCCTGGCTCCTGCTGGCCACACGCGCACCCCTGCCCGACCCGCACGCGCAGCCCTGCCCAGCTGCGAGGACAGTCTCCCCGCCCCGCCTCTGGACACCGGGCCCGGCATTCGGCGGGCACGGGGTGGGCAGGGGAAGGTCCTCACCCTGCATCGCACCCACGCCTTCACCTCCGTTTGGGCACGTCACGCCGACACTAACACACTTGGGCGCTGGCCCGCGCATTGTTCATCCAGATATTTATTGAGCACCTACTACTCCATGCCTGGCCCTCTGGGAGCTGTCGTCCCCGGCAGCGGGCGGTGCCATCCATTGCACCAGTTCAAGTGGAAACGACAAACCCTCTTTTCCTCCTGCCCGGCTGGGCCAGGACCCCCAGCCTCTCCTGTTCTCAGGTCTTGGGACCACCAGGGGCCCGGGGTGGGGGGCCTGCGACCTCCCGCTTTTCCTCAGAGGTAACCCTCTTCAGCCCCTCCTCTCAGTTTTGGGGAAAGCCCCAGATTCTGATCGCATCATTTCCTTAATAAAGATCGAGCAGCAGGTAGGACGCCCCCTCCCGTCCCGGACCACGGCCCCTCGGAGGGGTTCTGCCCCGCGTCCGCCCCCTGTCCCCACCGGGGGTCTGGTGGGCGACCCGGTCCAGGGCCGCTGCGCACACGCCTGAGGTGCCCCAGCCTGTTCTCTGGCCCCCGGAGCGGGCTGTCCCGGGGGAGGGTCCTCGGTGCTACAGCCCTCCCCCTTCAGCGCCCTGTCACCGCGGAAACGAGCGCTGGAGGCCCGCCCTCGCTCAGGGGCCTGCGAACCCCTCCTGTCCCCACAGAGGGAATAAAGCCCAGGCTTCTCCCCAGGTGGCGGCCAGCTCGTCTGGGGCGGGCAGAGAGCCGGGGTGGGTGCCGGGCCCGCGCCAAGGGCGGGGGATCCGTGACTCAGGGCAGCGGCCCGGTGACTCAGGCCTGGGCTGGGGGCCAGGCCACATATTTTCCACGGCAGTTACCGCGCCCCCACCGGACGCCCGCGCTGCCGCCCCCCCGCCCGGGGCCTGGGAACCGCGCCGTGGGGCGTGGCACGGCGGGGCGGCGCGCTGGGCACAGGCGCCCCCGAGGACTTGCGTGGCCCCGACGAGCGCCTCGGGGATGCGGGTTCCCGGGAAGAGCGGCGGGCAGCGAGCGCTCGAGCGCGATACCCTTTGGTTCCGTAGGCGCGCCCCGGGCCACACCCGCCGCGCCACGCTGGCCCTGCGGCCCTCCCGCGCACGCGTGCCCGCGCCGCGGTCTCCGGCGCCCCCTGGCGGGTCCTCCGGAGTAGCGGGCGTCGCCGAAGCACTGTGCCAGCGAGGGCGCAGCGCTCAGGCCTGAGGCCGCACAGCCTGGGGCCTGCCTGCTACCTTCCCGTCTTCTGGGGCAGGGCTGGGTCGTGCTGGGTTCCGCGCTGTACCCTGCGTCGTGGCGCCTGCCCTCCCTGCGCCTTTTTCCTCAGAATCAAGTGTGGCTTTCAGGGAACAGTGTATCCCTTTGGAAGGTTGCCAGACCTCAAGGGCCTCTGAGCTTCCTTCCTTATTTGTAAATAGCTGAGATTAGTTGGTTCTGAGATGAAGTCTCAGGCGAGTCTGTAACAACAGCTAACGCTCAGCTCTGGGCGTCTTCCGGGCTTCACATGTGTTATTTTGTTTAATTTTCAGAATCATCTGCCATTAGTCGGGTGTGGTGGAGCACGCCTAGGATTCCAGCACCCTGCAAGGCTGAGGCAGGAGGATGGCAAGTTTGGGCAAATTTTTGATTTGCCAGGCCCTATCTCAATATTAAAAACTAAAAAAAAAAAAAGGATCTGGGATGTAGGTAGGTTAGTGTGAACGCCTTGGATT
>PVIC010046880.1:0-14058 GCA_004025085.1 Thryonomys swinderianus
CGACCCAGGAACAAGGGATATCTTTCCACTTTCTGGTTTCCTTTTCTATCTCAGTTTTCAGAGTCCTATAGTTTTCAGAGTAGAGGTCTTTCACTTCCTTTGTTTTGTTGATTCCTAGATATTTCATTTCCCCCCAACATTCTTATCCCATGATTCTTGTCACTTTTTTGGAAAAGGTTCTGGTAATACTTCTGAGCCTTTTTTTTTTTTTTTTTACAAAATGTGATAATAAAATATGGTAAATGGTGTTGTCCAATGGCAAAGCAAGTTCTTAAAGACATGGCATATCTTCTTTCACTTTATCAGATATGTCACTGAGCAATTTCTGTCTCTTTCTCAGAGTCAAAATGTCCATGAAAGGTAAACGTTTTGAATCAGTTCAGGTAATTGAAGTAGCTTCAACAGACACTCACGGTAAACAAAGCATAAGATGAAAGTGACAAAAATCTTTCTAAGGACCTACAGCTACTGAAGTGGAATTAATGGTTTTACCACCACACAGTTGTAATCTACTTATGTAAAGACTATACCAGATCAAGGTATATAGGAATTAGAGGAACTAAAAGAGGGTACAAAACACTGCTGATAACTCTTGGGAGTTTGTGGGGTATAGTCTGCAGCTTCAGGAATGACCTTTTATTCCATTATAGAAGAGCTGGTGCAAGCTCACTGCAGCAGACTCTGAAGAGAGTGCTGACTGAGTAAAGCAGCGCCTCAGCACTGGCATTTGCCAGGTGAGCTTTATGAAGCCTGTGCAATGTCCACATTTGCTTTTGTTTATTTATTCTACAGTTACTGAGAGATTTGTGAAACAAAACATGAAAAAATGGGGAACATCAAGATAGAACCAGTGTAGCTTTGAGTTAACTACTTTAGCTTTGAGTCCTAACTTGTGAATTGTCATTTTTCTGTTTGTAAACATCAAGTAAAACCTTTTTACACTCAGCATCATGGCGAATATTATCTACATCCTTTTAATTTCCAAACCGCAAGGAAAGGTGACCTAAGTAGTAGTTTTCCTGTCGAGAACAAGAAGTACAAAATGGTTAAGCAGTATGCCCATATACAACTAGTAGATGAAAAGACTACACATAACACATGTTCTCAAGGACTTACAGTCTGTAACAAGGCACACGGTTACTATATTGAGGGGTGAGATGTGCAGCATGGGTGGGGCAAACAGGGGTCCAGTCACTTCACCTGGTAAGGAGGAGCCCCTTCAGGCAGAGAAGATCACATTTTGCTTGAGTCTAGAGTAGAAAGATTAGGACCTGTGAGAGGTGCTGGGTGAGTAGCTGCTCTCTTGCAGCAGCAAGAGGAGAGAGGAATGGTAGATGGAAATGGAGGCTACTTATGTACCAGTGTGGCATGCTGAGACATTTAGGCTTTACTCTGTGCACACAGAGAGGATCACCACAGAAGGATTTTGAGCATCTGTTGGTTGTTCTAATTTAATGAGGGTCTTCTTACTGGACCTTGTTATGGGTTCAGGGCTCAACATGGTTCTGTGCATTCAGCAACTGTCCAATTTGTGTTGGTGACCCACTGTGAGTCACTATATCTAGCTTGTAATTTCTTCCTCAGCTGCAAAGAAATCACCCTATTCTCCTTTAAAAAAATCTGAATGTTTGACTACTTCAAGCCCTGGGGCATGTCCTTAAAGCCTTGAGCTACATTCCTTTGACCTCCCACCTCTTTCCTTTGGAAGCAGAATCACAGCCCCCAGAGGAAAAGCTCATCTTGTCCAACCCACAGACCATTCCTCATTAGTTTTAGCCAAGCTTCTATGATGTATCCTATTAGAATCTTTATTTCTCTAGGAACCCAAATCAGCAGCCACTTCCCAGTTCTCTTCTTCAGAATTCTCTCCTTGGAATTGAGGTTATCTACTCTACACTGCTACAGTTAAAGGCATAAAACTCTTTTAATAGAGACTCACTTGTTCTGAGAAATAATGCTCTTATAAATATGGTGAAAGTATTCTCATAATTTATTTAAGATGTCATAAAGCTTCAGCCAACTCTGCTCTTTCAAACCACAGCCTCCAATTCTAAACTGGAGCACGGAACAGCAATTACCCTTGCATTCTCTTAATCACTTGGCCATAAGTAACCTTTCTCCAAGCAGTCTAATAGCAAAGGAATTTTCCCTCAAAGGAAAAAGTTCCAACCTTTTATTTATATAATTTTCCCTCAAATAGTTGAAATATCGGAAATGTGCATGACACATAAAATGGAAATATAAGTGCCTCAGTAAGATTTAAATTCATACTGAATGTCCACAGTAATAGTTCTCCTAGACTGAGTTAAAAATGATACCATAGAAAATACTTGCACATATCCTGTTAGCAAAATTTTTCTTTCTGCCAAAGTCAGCTTTCAGGTTTTAGACCTTAGTGTGACCAAGAGGCCATGTATTACCTCCCCTACATAGAACATTTCCAGTTTCACTGGGTCCAGATTCATCTTGCACTGAATTGGATGGAACAGAGTGGTAGGACTGGGTAAGCTTGGCCTCTAATAAGCATCAGCATGTGCTGCATCAATTCATTAATGTAGTGAGTGAGAAATCTCTAGGTAAAATAATTGTGTTTACCATTGGACTTAAGGACATTTCTAATGGACATCTAAACAATGGAACATGACCTCAGAAATTCTATGACAGATGTGTATGACTATTTGTCTCCTGTTTATCTCTCCCACTGTAAGCCCTATGAGAGTGGAAGATAATGTTTTTTGTTATATTTTACTATCATTCATGTTCATCTATGGCACAGGTCCTACATGTGTAGACAGAATAAAGTTTCCTGTTGGCCAGAGAGAGAGAGAGAGAGAGAGAGAGAGAGAGAGAGAGAGAGAGAGAGAGAGAGAGAGACAGAGAGACAGAGAGAGACAGAGAGAGACAGAGAGAGAAACAGAGAGAGAGAAGTTGGCATACAGGGAAGAGAATAATTTCATAGACAGATTTGAGTTAAACAAATGACAATTTATTCATGTTCTGCACAGTTTCAGATAATTCAGCTTCTACAACTCATATATATATATATATATATATATATACATATATAATGTATTCCTGTATAGATTTTAATTCCTTTCATTGGTTTTATAACTCTTAATGAGTGATATATATGGCTTGTGGTGTGAAGGCACCTTTCCAGCTGAGGCAGCTCTTTGAGTGTTTCCTCATCCTGACCTCAGGGGAAAAAAAGTATGTGTGTGTGTGTGTGTGTATGTGTGTGTGTGTGTGTGTGTGTGTGCGTGTGTGTGTGTATGTGAATGTATGTACATTCATCAGACATTTTGCCATAATTGGAAATCAATAACTATGGACTTCCATTTCCTATTTCAGGTTAGCCTTAGATGGGACTGAGATACACCTGACTGACACTGGTACTGTAGACCAGAAGGTTTCTTACATGAGGATTTTTAGTTAAGGAAGAATCTGGGTTTAAGAAGCTAGAATACTAGTCATTACACAGGAGAGATGTCTGTAGGGGAGGAGTAGATCTGTCTGAACCTTTGGGGGATTTGTGTCTCTGTACTGTGGAGAGTATTTCAAGAATTACTTTAATTCCTTTTCTGGGAGGTGGAATCTAGTCTTTTCTTTTTCAGAAAAGAACCAAGAGACAGATAATCTGGACAATTACTGCTCATGCAGCTTCTCTGGGGCTGGGAATCCAGGGCTCTGTTACTGACTGCCACTTCTCCTGCTGACTTAGTGATATACATAGAAAATGGAGCTGCACTTGCAACCGAATGTTTCACCTCAATCTCATTACTTAGCAGGTGCATAAAGACTTCCCTCCCTAAAGCTCAGTTCAATTGTTCATAAGATGTTGATCTATATACTCCACAGGATGATTTTAAAGATCACATGAGATGAAGTATGAAGTGCCTGGCACCTAGAGGGCAGTGAACATATTGAGCTGAATTGCTGAGGCTGTGACATTCAGGTAATTTTACCTGTTCTACCATCAACTAGTGACATCCGCTTTAGGAAGTCTTTAATAACTACTGATTTAGCAGATTTTACCACCATGTTACCTGTAGAGCCTACAGAAAAGGTTTTAATTCCTTTCATTTGTTTTGTAACCCTTTGGTGGGTGATGTGAAGGCACCTTTACAGTTGAGGCAGCACTTTGAGAGACACCTAAATCTGACCTCAGAAAAGGGATCCTGTTTCACTCATGCTGCATCAAACTAGTGAGGCCATTTTCTGAGTAACGTGTTTTTTTTTTTCCTTTGAAGAAATTTTCCTTCATTGTTCCTCAAGCAGTCAAGCTTCTTACTTATGATATTTATTCTATTTAAGGCTAATTTTTCAATTCACAGGATGGAAGTTGTTGAAATGGAAGAAATAAGTCAAAAAATATACTCACTTGCTAAGGGCAATCATTCATAAAGGGAACTTAGGGTTTTTTTTTTATTCTGAGTTAGATCCTCAGCTTTAGCAAATATAAAACTTATAGTAGACTTAAATTTTAAGTTCCTTTATATTAATATGAATGGCACTTTGTATTTTTGTCCATGTTATGTTCTTTCTAAAGAAACATAAGGAATTAACTGGGTATCTTTCAAGGCCTGAGTTCTCCTTTCCACAAAAGGAAATTAACAGAAATTAACAGAACTAACAGAATTTTGATAAGAAGAAAAAGATGAAGGAGAGGGAAAAGGAAAAGGAGAGGGAAAAAAGGAGAAGGAGAATGAGGAGGAGGAGGAGATAAGAAGGAAGAAGAGAAGGAGGAGAAAGAAGAAGGACAGGAAGAAGAGGAGCTAGAGGAAGAGTTGGTTTAAGTTTTTCAGAGGTAACCCAAAAGCAGAGGCAAAATTCGGTGTTTTGTGTTCTCAATGCACAGTTGCTCCACCTAGGAAAGTGGTTCCTCCAACACTGAGCTGGAAAACAGAAAAGTTGAATTTTGCTTTGGCTAGAAATAGCCTGTCTCTAATGCTCATTCTGTGTTCTATCATGGGCTGGGAATAGCTCAAGAGAAGCTGGTTTGGTTGGTTTGAACAGCATGGAAGACCAGTGGGCAGTAATTGTAGTTTATTTCAGAAGATGTCTGAATAGTGCACCCCTTGATAGCTACATAACCAATATATTTAGAGATAGAATTGTAAGATAAGTTGCATATTGCTCAGAGTAAGTTTCATGATATAGTAATAATATTCATGGCTTCATAAAATTCTAAGTCTTATCCATGAGTGGTCTTCTATGATGGAGCAGTTCATGGCCATGTACAGGCCCAAGGCCTTATTGCCCTGCTACTCAGGCAAGGCATAGACAAAATGGAGCTCACAAAGGAAGCCAGAATTGAAGAGAAATGTGGATATGATGATGAGATTAATATCCTATCATATTTATGATATAGTCATTCAGTGGTATACTATGCAGATAGTTACAAATATTTTTTAGGTCACTGATTTTTGTAAAATTCATGGACTTTAAGGAATTCTTGGATCATTCTCAATTCAGGGTTCTCTGATCTACTGACATTTTTGGACTTCAGAGGTCTCTATTCTATGCCTTTGGCTTTTATGTGTCATTTCGGTTTTGTCACCCAGAGTGACTAAAAACAGCTAAACTTATTTTCTTAGTGACTTGAGGTTTCTGAAGGAGCTGCAGGTGACATCTGAAAAATTTACTTGATGTTAATTTCTACCCCTTAAACGAAGAGGCTCGCTCCTCCTCAACCCTGAGTCTCTAAATCTTATTTTCCTTCATACAGATACTAGCAGCCAGTTGGCACAGAATTTTACCCACTGATATATATTTGATGGAACCTTTTCATAATCACTCTCCTCTGTGCCAGTTTTGTACTGATTACTAGACTGGACTTTAACTTAGCATATCTTTTAAAGAAATTGTAGTTGTGTCATTTGCTTAAAATAGTCACATTTAATGCACTTGTTTCATAATATGTTGGTCAATTTCATTGTGGTACAAAAAAAATATTCTACTTTCTCTCAGGAAGTGAAACAAGTGTCAAGAATGGCTCTCAGTTGTTTTCTGGATGAACTTTTATGTTGGCAGGAACTTGTGTCTAGTTACTTTAAAGTGGTGTTTCTTAGGCTTTTGAGCCCCGATGATAATCAACAACCTCATTGGGGGATTTTATATGTGAACATAGTGTATTTACGAGAACTGACACATCTGAGATTTGTTAATTTGGGGCTTTGGATATCTTCTATGACATCCAATTAATACTCTATGTGCAAACATGAACATTGATTTTTTAAAAGTATTGCTGAGGACTCTTGAATATGTCCATCTCTTTGGGAGCTTTTGCTTTTGATAGATTCCTACTTTACTCCTCAGTTTAAAGACCCAGAAACTCAGCTTTATCTAAGACAATGTGTGGAAGTACCTATTCTAGCGAGGTGCAGTGCTGCAGGCCTATAATCCTAGAATGTTGGGAGGCTGAGGCAGGAAAATCACAAGCTCAAGCCTAGGGCTGAAGATGTGGCTCAGTGGCATTGTGCCTGCCTTGCAAGCACAGGGTTCTGAGTTTAGTCCTTGGTACCAGGGAAAAAAAGTTCAAGCATAACCTTGGTAACTTTACAAGTTCATATGTCAAGATATATGAAAAGGGGGCCGGAGATTTAGCTCAGTGGTTCCAGCGCCTGCCTTGCAAGTGCAAGGTCCTGAGTTCAATCCCCGTAACCACATACAATGCTGGGCATGGTGACTCACGCCCACCAGCCATCAATACCACATACCACAGTGCCGGGCGTGGTGGCTCATGCCTGTAATCCCAGCACTTGGGAGGCAGAGGCAGAAGGATTGCCGAGTTCCAGGCTTGCCTGGGCTACACAGTGAGCTCAGGGCCAGCCTGAACTACGAAGGAAGACCCTGTCTCAAAAAAATAAATAAATAAAAATAAAAAATAAAGGGCTGGGAATGTAGCTCAAAGGTATAATGTCTCTGGGTTATATCCCCAGTATGGAAAAAAAAATAAATAGAAAAAGAAAATGGCCTTGTTCTTTTATTGTGGTGTTACAGATAAATAATTTTCTACTAACATAAAGTCAGGCTTATATAATGTTTGACATTTTTATCGATGCATAGTATTAGTACCATGGTGGAATTAACAATATTCTCTCCTATCCAGATTATTTTCTTCAATTCCTGCAAAACTTCACATACTTCTCTCTTTGAAGTGACTTGACTGTAGTGAAGTAGCACCAGGAATAGTCTGTGTATAAGTCTAATCAACAAAGAAATAGTTTATTTGATCTCCCACAAATAATCTCCCTTTATTAAATAGTCTCTTCTTTAGTGATGCTTCAACATCTTTTTATATTTAGTTCCAGTGTTAACTCATTCCCTTGGTAGTGCTGCTTTTGATTTCAGTCTGTTTATCCTATGTCCTCATATATTGGAAAGATTACTGCCCTGGGTGCTGGACCTCCCATTTATGGAGAAACTACACATCAACTGCTTTCCCTCTCATTTGTTTGAGTCCCATGAAACTCAGTACAAGGAGAAGATAGACATGCCGTTGGCACCTGGGTGGTGAGCACAGTGCACCAGCACATAGTGTAATTGCACAGTGTTGCTCCCACATGACCCTTGGGTTTACACATAGCTGCCTGTTAGAATAAGTCAGAGGGCTCAGTGAATTTGTGTGATGCTAGCAAACCATTGAAGTTGAGAATTACTTTAAAAGTGTTGATTATAACTTATTGAAATATTTTTATGATTAGATTCCATAGAGATCTATCTATAGAATTTATTGATGAGTTAAATATGCTGAAATATCCTTCCCAAAGTTTTCTTTTGAAATTGTTAGTGTAAAAAAAATTTAAATCCAAATAAGCCATGAAAACAAACAAACAAAAAAACAAAACAAGTGAAAATATTCAAACCATCAAGATGATCTTATTAATGCTCAATAAATTTTATTATGTTAACTCATTATGAGACAGTGTTTAATCATTAATATTAAGAGTTCTGGGGCTGGAGGGTTAGCTCAGTGGTTCCTGCACCTGCCTTGCAAGCGCAAGGTCCTGAGATCGATCCCTGGTAACTACATACAATGCTGGGCGTGGAGACTCATGCCCACCAGCAGTCAATACCGCATACCACATTGCCGGGCGTGGTGGTTCATGCCTGTAATCCCAGCATTTGGGAGGCAGAGACAGGAGCATTGCTGAGTTCCAGGCTTGCCTGGGCTACATAGTGAGCTCAGAGCCAGCCTGAATTACAAAGCGAGACCCTGTCTCAAAAAAAAAAAAAAAAAAAAAAAAAAAGGTTCTGATGTTCCAGGTCTAGGCAAAAACCTTTAACCTCATCAATTATTATCTGTGAGATATTGGACAATTCTTTAACCTCTGAAGGCCTCAGTGTTCTTTTCTGTAAAATAGGATGTTGCTGGGACTAAGTATGATAAATAATATGTTTATAAGAATGACTCATTTAAAAAACATGCTCCACAAATTTTATGACTTATTAGTTTACATCTATACAGTTTGTACCAGTATTTCATTTATTGAAACCCATGAATTTTGACCAGCTTTTGGTCTGATTGGTTGATGCCTGAAACTACTTTGTTGATGTTTTTGGTGTAGTCTTGGTTAAACATTTGTTAAAATAACCCTTAGATAGTTGTATGGTGTGCAACTATTTCAAGGTTAGAATTTACATTAAAAAGTAACAAAAGTAAGTGGGCTCTTTTATGGAGATAATTTTACTGACATATTTTCTAATACAAATTTAAAATGAAAAAAAACAACAATTATCCAAAATCTAAAGATCTACTATTGGTTTAAGAAAGTCTTTTTTTCCTAAACTATTATGAGCTACTATATTAGATTGAATGCCAGTTTAGAGTCTCAATTTATCTTTTTTAAAAAATCTGAATGTTTATTTATGCATTTTATATATACACACATCGTGATCACATACAATATTGAAAATTTGTACCAGCATATGATACAATTTAATTCTCATTTTTTCCCATTCCCCACTCACCCTACAACCCCTGCCCCTATATACATAAGCTTTGTTTCCCATTTTTTATTACCATCATATTTTTTCTTCCCTTGTTACTTACCCCTACACCCCACTTTCCTTTCAATATTATCTTTTGATTAATCTTGTTACTTAAAGATTTTTCTTCCTTCCTTTCCTTCCCTCCTTCACTTCCCATCTGTCTGCTTTCCTTTTTGTTTTTGTTTTTTTACCTTCTTCCTTCTCTTTTTCTTTTCTTTCCTCCTTTCTACACATCTCTTCTTTTCCTGTCTGCAAAGGAGGTAGTACTGCCTTTGTTGATTTCCAAACTGAGAGGCCTTCGCTTTAGCCGTGTTTTGCTCTTTGATTCTGGTCTCCTAACATAGCATTTTTGATTCTTAGTTTTCTCTACTTTTTTTTTAGTTGTGTGGTATACATAAGTGCTCATAATTGCATTTTAATAAGGATATTATTTTGGCCCAGAATACAGAAATCCCTAAACTATTTTCTTTCCCAAAAAATTGTTAACAATAAACAGATTGCAACCAAGACTACAATGGCAACACAAAGTTAGTAATCACTTTGGCCCTCCAGTTTAGGGACTTCTGAGAATCCAGCTGGACCTTGCAAAAAACTTCATTTGATTTTACATTAACTCTAAAGAGACTAAAAGGATCTTTAAGCCAAAGCTGGTTTGCCTGTTTTTCCTTGAGAGAAAGTACAAACCAAAAACACAGTCTCTGCTAATTGAGGGTAAATTGTAAGAGAGAAACCCAGCAAGAAAGTAGCCAGAAGCACCAGCAGCACCTGTCTCAATGGGAAAAAAGGAGTGATGGAAACAGGAAGGGAGAAGGTAGAGATAGAGAGATAGAGATGAGAATATGTATTGACTACCAGGAAGGTACAGAGAGCTGGAACAGCCACATGACTAACTGCTGGCCAGGCATCACCCCTTGTGTAGTCTACCTCTGGGAGGGCCTGGTTCACAGGAGATGCTCAACACTTTAGTAGTAATTGGCAAGTCTAAGGTGTTTTACCTTTTTAACTGGTAGAAGAAATCATCTTTGGCTGTTTTCCGAGTCTAGGAATTAGGGAACTGAAGCCAGTCTTTTTATGATAAACAACTTGAGCTGTGTAAGTCTGTGTTGAAAAGGGCTGATGGTTTGGTTTGGCCTTAATAATAGATGGAGGATTAACTAATCACTGGAACCCAATTCTGTATTTCTCTGTGAATTGAACCAGCTCAATCCAGTGATTAAAAGCATAAAGTTTGAATGTGAGTCCCAATTCTGTCACTGCTAGGTATACAATCTTGGGTGAGTCATATGACCTAATGCCATAGTGTTTTATTTTATCATTAAAATTACTACTATCTACTTGTGCAGTACAACATTCAGCCTTGCCCAAAGAGAGGGTTGACCTATGCCTTTGAGTATTGGAAGCTATTTTCTAGGGCCATGGATGTCTTGTTTTCCTGCAACTTTGGACTATGTCAGAAAGTCTAAAAATGTGATTTAATATTGGGGTTTTAGGGTTTTGGTATTAGTTTGGTATTAGCCTAATTAGAGTCTGCACATCAGAGCTCAGTGATGTACCCTAGTTGGCAGAGTCCTGTGTGTATTGTCATGCATCACTGGGAATCAACACTTTCCATAACTACACAGGGACAGGACATATGGAAATTCAATGTTAGAAACTTTCCTGGACTCGGTCCAATGTACCTTTTCTCTTCACTGAATTTAATCTATATCCCTTAACTGTCATAAACTGTAACAATAATGTAATAGCTTTTCATGACTTCTATGAATCCCTCTAGTGATTTTACTGAGAGTAATATTAAGGATGCCTGAATTTCCAGTTGCTGTCAGAAGTGTGGACTGTGCTCCCTCTAACCTATACTAATAGGGCTTTATAGAAGATCAACATAGATAATGCACTTTAAAGTACTAAGAACAGTGGCTGGCACACAGTTAACCTTAAGTAAATTGCTCTTGTTAGTGTTATATCTCTTGGCATGATGCCAGGTTGTGAGTGAAAGACCTGAATGTTACACACAAAGTATTGTCAAACACAGTAAATAAAAATATGAAGTATATTTATAATACTATAAAATTTCTCTTCATCTGAAATTTATATTCAACTGGATTTCTTATACTTTATCTGGCAAACCTCCACATGGCTAAACCTATTTTCTAGGGGAGACTGATGTTTATAGTAGTTAAACATGTGGATATCCATTGTTAAAATGTGCTTGTTCTGGAATAAGAGTCTATGTCATTGGATTTCCAAGCACTTAAAAAGAAGAAAAAAACCTAATATACAACACAAATAGGAGAGAAATACCTTGAAAAAAAGACAAGGGAATATAAAATCTAGATATATGCTACAAGAAGTTGCAACTCTGGACACATATAAACCTTCAATCATGGAGCTCTAGGCAGTCTCTTGAGTTTTATCTAGGGATCCATCACTTGATAGCGTAATTAACTAGGAGAGGGTGTGGTACTGGGGGTTGAACCCAAGGCCTCTACACTGAGCTATTGTCCCATCTCTTTTTTTAATTGAATTCTTTATTGGTATAATTTATATACATCTCACAATCACATATAAAATTGGGGAATTAGTACCAGTATATGACACAAGTTAATTCTCATTTTTACCCATATCCCTACCTGCCCACACCTCCCCACCCCCTTTATACATACTCTTTTATTTTCTTTTTGAATCATATTTATTCCTTCCCCTCATTACATTCCCACACCAAATTTCCTATGGAAATTTCCCACTCTATAAAAGCTGTCATACTTTCTAGAGCTCATTTGCATCTACAGGTGTTCATGTCAAAGAGAAGAAACGAATTTGCCTACCTGTGATCTATTTATGTCACTTATAAGTATATCCTCCAGCTGTCTCCATTTGCACCTACATGGATCAATCTTGTCATTCTTTATGGCAGAGTAATACTCCATTTTATAAAAAAAAATCTTCTTTATCCACTCTCCAGTTGATGGACATTTGGGTTGTTTCCAAGATTGAGCTATCACGAACTGAGCTGCTATGAACAAGGTTGTACAACTGTTTCCAATGTGATTTTTAAAATTCTTTAGGGTATATTCCTAGCAGGGGAATAGCAGGGTTAAATGGGACCCCTAGTCCTAGTTTTCTGAGAAATCTCTACACGGATCTCTACAATGGTTGCACAAATCTGCAATCCCACCAACAGTGGAGAAGGGTTCCTCTCTCCCCACAGCCATGCCAGCATTTATTGTTGGTTGATTTTGTGTTAGGGACCATTCTTTGTGGAGTGAGATGAAATCTCAGTGTTGTTTTCATTTGCATCTCTTGAATGACCAGTGAAGTTGAACATTTCTTCATATGCTTCTTGGCCGCTTTGACTTCTGCCTCTGAGAAGTATCTGTTCATTTCAGATGCCCATTTTTGAATTGGGTCTTTAAACTTGGGGAGGCTGATCTGTTTGAGTTCTTTATATATTGTCGATAATAGCCCTTTGTCTGACACACAGCTAGTAAAGACTTTTTCCCATGTTGTTGGTTGTCTTTTAGCAGTGCCAGCGACTTCTTTGGCTGTGCAGAAGCTTTTCACTAGGATGAGATCCCATTTGTTGATTCTTTCTGCTAGCTCTTGTGCTATAGAGGTCTTATTCATAAAGTCTCTGCCTAAGCCAATGTCTCCAAGAATTTTACCTAATCTGTTTTCCAGCAGGCTTATTGTTTCTGTTTTAATGTTTAAGTCTTGTATCCATCATGAGTTTAGTTTTGTGCATGGTGAAAGAGATAGGTCTAGCTTTAGCTTTTGGCAGGTTAAAGCCCAGTTTTTCCAGCAACATTTGTTAAAGAGACTGTCTTTCTTCCATTGGGGATGTTTGCCTCCTTTGTCAAAGATAAGGTGGCTTAGTGTATTTGGAGTTGTTTCTGGGCCTTCTAATCTATTCCACTGGTCCTCAGGTCTGTTACTTTGCCAGTACCATGCAGTTTTTATCGCAGCAGCTTTATAGTAGAATTTTAAATTGGGGATTGTAATATGCCCTGCCATGTCGTGTTGCTTAGAATTGCTTTTGCTATTCTAGGGTTCTTGTGGTTCCAGATGAATTTTTGTATTATTTTCTCTAGCTCTGTGAAGTATACCTCCTTCACAATTGAATTCCAATTGGAATATCAATTGGAATTGCATTGAATCTATATAGTAGTTGTGGGAGTATAGCCATTTTGACAATGTTGGTTCTCCCTACGCAGGAACAAGGGATATCTTTCCACTTTCTGGATTCCTTTTCTATCTCTAGTTTTCAAAGTAGAGGTCTTTCACTTCCTTTGTTGGTTGATTCCTAGATATTTCATTTTTCTGGCTGCTACTGTAAAAGGGATTGACTCCCAAATTTCTCTTTCAGTGAGTCTGTTGTTTGTGTAGAGAAAGGCTGTTGTTTTTTGAGCATTGAACCTATATCCAGCAACACCACCAAATTTGGTAATTAAGTCTAGCAGTCTTTTGGTTGATTTTTTAGGACCCTTTAGGTAGAGTATCATATCATTAGTAAATAATGACAGTTTAACTTCTTCCTTTCCTATCTTTATTCCTTTTATATCTTTGTCCTGCCTGATTGCTATGGCTAATGTTTCCAGTACTATCTTGAACAAGAGTGGTGACAGCACGCCTCCTTGTCTCATTCCTGACCTTAGTGTAAAAGGTTTCAGTTTTTGCCCATTGAGTATGATGCTGGCTGTTGGTTTCTCATAAATAGCTTGTATTAAATTGAGATAAAGTCCATCGATTCCAATTCTCTGTAGGGTTATGATCATAAATAGGTGTTGGATTTTGTCAAATGCTTTTTCTGCATCTATTGAGATAATCATATGGTTTTTGTCCTTGAGTCTGTTGATATAGTGTATTACATTGATTGATTTACGTATGTTGAACCAGCCTTGCATCCCTGGGATAAATCCGACTTGATTAGGGTGTATGATTTTCTTAATAACTCTCTGTATTCTGTTTGCAAGTATCTTATTGAGGATTTTTGCGTCAATGTTCATTAGAGAGATTGGCCTGTAGTTTTCTTTTTTGGTGGGATCTTTCCCTGCCTTTGGAATCAAG
>PVIC010046881.1:0-14081 GCA_004025085.1 Thryonomys swinderianus
TATTCTGAGTAGCCGTAATATTTTTGTGATTGGGTGGTTTTCAGGCTTTAGGCTCTTTCCCTTTGGTTAGGCTGCCAGTCAGAATCCAGAAAAGCACAAGTCCAAGTGTTTTGGTGATCCCAGTGTATTTGCCATGGAGTTATCTTGTCAGGGGCATGGTTTGGAGGAAGAATATGCATAGTGTATGATGGAGGTAGAGTGGGGTCCAGAGTGTGAGGTTGAAAGGCAGGGTAGGGTTTCCATTCAGATCCAGAGTGGTGTTCCTGTGGATTTTCTTGCCTGTTCAGCATCAGTTTCACAAGGAATGCCTCGGAGTATTTCTCGGAGTAAGTTGAGACCTGGTGGGGTTTTGCCTCTCCCTCCAGAATGGAAGCATTTGCTATATTCATCATTTTGGCTAGTTTTAGTGTTAGGATTCATGAGAATGATACTGTCCTCTTGACTATTCCTGTGGATTGGGCTTCCAAAACTATACTGAGGATGAAGGGTACTGTCAGGATTGGAGTTAGCAGTAGTACGTTGTGTATATACCCTACTATAGGGCTTCCTTTGTCAGGGCGATTTTGGTCTCAGACCAAGGACTGGGCGTTGTGACTCTGTGGGAGACATATCCTTCTATATTTCAGAGCAAAATATATGGTAGTAGGCACAATTCTATTTGTTGATCAGCAGATTTTGAACTGTCCTTGGTTTTAGGCCTCAGGTACCGGCAGGTGCCCTTGGGGTACGTTAGCTTTGGGATAATCAGAAAAAGAGGGAAGTGTGGAAGTATAACTCTTAGATACAGTCCATATTCATCGTTGGCTGTGTGGTTTGAGTTAAGGTGAGGAAAGGGAATGGGCTACTTGATGGAGTCTTGGCACCTGTGGATCTCGTTCTCAATTTTCCAGTGCTCAATTGTCCAGAGTCAGAGTTTTCCAGAAACCTCTGTGTGTGTAGATTCCTCCCTATTGGGATTCAAAATGGATTGGAATGTTTTGGTAGAACATGAAAATTCAGGTGTGAGCTATTGTCCTGAGCAAGCAAGTCCCTGGGTCTTAGGGAGCACTCTGTAGGGTGAGGGTGGGGGTTAGGGCTAGCATTGTGAGAAGAGTGAGGAAGACTGTGATTTTTTATAATCGTGGTCATCGGTATGAGGAATTCAATCATTAATTTTGTGGTTTGCTTTAGCGTAGGCGTGAGGGAGCATTTGGAGTGCTTTTATGAGGGAATTTGTTTCATTGTATCCATTTCCTGGTAGAGCCCCAGTTAGCATTTGCTGGATAGATAGCATCAGGTTGGGTGTCTTTGCGTTTTCAGCTCACCCCTGTGAGTTATTTTTTGCAGGATCATGTTAGTATTCTGAGTAGCCATAGTATTATTGTGATTGGGTGGTTCTTGGGCTGCAACCTCATGCCCTTTGGTTAGGCTGCCATTCAGAATCCAGAAAAACACAAGTCCAAGTGTTGTTTTGGCGATCCCAGTGTATTTGCCATGGAGTTGTCTTGTCAGGGGCATGGTTTGGAGGAAGAATATGCAGAGTGTATGATGGAGGTAGAGTGGGGTCCAGAGTATGAGGTTGAAAGGCGGGGCAGGGTTTCCATTCAGTTCAAGAGTGGTGTCCCTGTGGATTTTCTTGCGTATTCAGCATCAGTTTGGCAAGGAATTGTGAGGAGTATAGCTCAGTGTAAGTTGAGAGCTTGTGGGGTTTAGCCTCTCCCTCTAGGATGGAGGCATTTGCCAAATTCAACATTTTGGGCTAGGCTTAGGGTTAGGATTCACAAGAGTGATACTGTCCTTTTGACTATTCCTGTGGATTGGGCTTCCCAAACTATAGTGAGTATGAAGGTTACTGTCTGGATTGCAGTTAGCATTAGTATGTTGTGCATATACCCTAATATACGGCTTGATGTGTCAGGGAGATTGTGGCCTCAGGCCACGGACTGGGAGTTGTGACTTTGTCAGAATGATACACTTCTATATTTCACTGCGAAAAATATTCCAATCGCCAGGGTACTATTTCTTGATCAACAGATTTTGAAATGTCTTTGGTGTTAGGACTCATATACCTGCAGGTGCCCTCAAAGTATGTTATGTTCAGGATAAGCAGAAAAAGAGTGACCTCTTAAAGAATAACTTGTAGAATCATTCAGTTTTCATCGTTGGCTGTGTGGTTTGGGTTAAGGTCACGAAAAGTAATGGGCTTTTTGATGTAATCTGGGTACCTGGGGATCTTGTTTTGAATTTTCCAGGGCTCAATTGTTAACAGTCAAAGGTTTCAAGAAACCTCTGGCTGTGTAGATACCTCCCTATTGGGATTCAAAATGGATAGGAATGATTTGGTAGAACTTGAAAATTTAGGTTTGAGCTACTGTTCCTGAGCAAGCATGCGCCTGGGTATTAGGGAGCCCTCCATACTGTGAAGGGTGGAGGATAGGAGTAGTGTTGTGGGAAGCGTGAGGATGACTCTCATTTTTTATGATCATGTTTATAGGTATGAGGAATTCTGTCATTAAGTTTGCGGTTTGCTTTAGGATAGTCGTGAGGGAGCATCTGGTGTGCTTCTATGAGGGAATTTGGTTCATTGTGTCCACTTCCTGGTAGAGCCCAAGTTAGCATTTGCTGGATAGATAGCATCAGGATGGGTGTCTTGAGCTTTTCAGGTGACCCAGCTGTGTTATTTTTTTAGAGGATCGAGTTCGTATTCTGAGTAGCCATAGTATCATTGTGATTCGGCTGTTTTTGAGCTGCAGGCTCTTGTCCTTTGGTTATGCTGCCACGCAGAATCGAGAAAAACACAAGTCCAAGTGCTCTTTTGGTGATTCCAATGTTTTTGCCATGGAGTTGTCTTGTCAGGGGCAAGGTTCGCAGGAAAAATATGCAGAGTGTATGATGGAGGTAGAGTGGGGTTCAGAGTGTAAGGTTGAGAGGCAGGATAGGTCTTCCATTAAGATTGAGAGTGTTGTCCCTGTGGATTTTCTTGCATATTCAGCATCAGTTTGGAAAGGAATGGTAAGGACTATAGCTTGGAGTAAGTTGAGAGCTAGTGGGGTTGTGCCTCTCCCTCCAGAATGGAGGGATGTGGTAAATTCATCATTTTGGATAGGGTTAGGGTGGGGATTCGAGAGAATGATACTGTCATTGTGACTATTCCATTGGATTGGGCTTCCCAAACTATAGTGAGGAGGAAGGGTACTGTCAGGATAGGAGTTAGAATTTGTGAGTTGTGCATATACTCTAGTATAGGGCTTCATGTGTCATGGAGATTGTGGGCTCAGGCCAAGGACTGGGTGTTGGGACTCTGTGGGAATGATACACTTCTATATTTCACTCCAAAATATATGGTAATAGCTAGGATTCTATTTCTTCATCAACATATTTTGAAATATATTGGGTGTTAGGCTTCAGGTACCTGTAGGTGCCTTTGGAGTATGTTAGGTTTGAGATAGGCAGAAAATGAGGGATATGTTGAAGAATAACTTGTAGATTCAGTCAATATTCATTGTTGGCTGTGTGGTTTGCGTTAAGATGAGGAAAGGGAAAGGGCTCGTTGATGGAATCTGGGCACCTGGGGATCTCGTTTTCAATTTTCCAGGGCTAAATTGTCAAGGGTCAAAGGTTCCAAGAAACCTCTGGGTGTGTAGATACCTCCCTATTGGGATTCAAAATGGATTGGAATGATTTGGTAGAACATGAAAATTCAGGTTTGTGCTATGGTTCCTGAGCAAGCATGCCCCTGGGTCTTAGGGAGTCCTCTGTAGGGTGAAGGTGGAGGTTAGGACTCGCCTTGTGGGAAGAGTGAGGAACACTGTCATTTTTCATAATCGTGTTTATTGGTATGAGGAATTCTATCATTAAGTTTGCGGTTTGCTTTAGGATAGTTGTGAGGGAGCATTTGGAGTGCTTCTATGAGGGAATTTGGTTCATTGTGTCAATTTCCTTGTAGACCCCAATTTAGCATTTGCTGGATAGATAGCATCAGGTTGGGTGCTTTGGGTTTTCAGGTGACCCATGAGTGTTATTTTTTGGAGAATCAGGTTCGTATTCTGAGTAGCCATACTATTATTGTCATTGGGTATTTTTTGGACAGCAGGCTCTTGCCCTTTGGTTAGGCTGCCAGTCAGAATCCATAAAAACAAAAGTCCAAGTATTGTTTTGGTGATCACAGTGTATATGCCATTTAGTTGTCTTGTCAGGGGCACACTTCGGAGAAAGAATATGCAGAGTGTATGATGGAGGTAGAGTGGGGTCCAGAGTGTAAGGTTGAAAGGCTTGGTAGGGTTTCCACTCGGATCGAGAGTGGTGTTCCTGTGGATTTTCTTGTGTATTCAGCATCAATTTGGCAAGGAATCATGAGGAGTATAGCTCAGAGTAAGTTCAGAGGTGGTGAGGTTGTGCCTCTGCCTCCAGAATGGAGGCATTTGCCAAATTCAGCATTTACCTAGGGTTAGGGTTAGGATTCATGAGAATGATACTGTCATTTTGACTATTCCTGTGGATTGGGCTTGCCAAACTATAGTGAAGATGAAGGGTACTGTCAGGATTGGAGTTAGCATTAGTGCATTGTGCATATACCCTAATATATGGCTTCATGTGTCAGTGAGATTGTGAGCTCAGTTCATGGACTGGGATTTGTGACTCTGTGGGAGTGATACACTTCTATATTTCACTGCAAAATATAGGATAATAGCCAGGATTCTATTTCTTGATCAACAGATTTTGAACTGTCCTGGGTGTTAGGCCTCAGGTAACTGCAGGGGCCCTTGGGGTACTTTAGGTTTGGGATAGGCAGAAAAATAGGGATGGGTGGAGGGATAACTTGTAGATTCAGTCAATATTCATGGCTGGCTGTGTGGTTTGGGTTAAGGTGAGGAAAGGAAATGGGCTCGTTGATGTAATCTGGGCACCTGCAATCTCATTTTCAATATTCCAGGGCTCAATTGTCCAGGGTCAAAATTTTCAGGAAACCTGTGGGTGTGTTGATACCTCACTATTGGGATTCAAAATGGATTGGAATGATTTGGTACATCATGAAAATTCAGGTTTGAGCTCTTTTTCCTGAGCAAGCAAGCCCCTGGATCTTAGGGAGCTCTCTGTAGGGTGAGGGTGGAGGTTAGGGCTAGCATTGTGAGAAGGGTGAGGAAGACTGTCATTTTTTATAATCGTGGTCATTGCTAGGAAGAATTCGATAGGTAAGTTTGCGGTTTGCTTTAGGATAGGCATGAGAGAGCATTTGGAATGCTTCTATGAGGGAATGTGGTTCATTGTGTTCATTTCCTGGTAGAACCCAAGTTAACATTTGCTGGAGAGATAGCGTCATGTTGGGTGTCTTGCCGTTTTCAGGTGACCCATATGTGTTATTTTTTGGAGGATCGGGTTCGTATTCTGAGTAGCCATACTATTATTGTGATTGGGCGGTTTTTGGGGCTGCATACTCTTGCCTTTTGGTTAGGCTGCCAGTCAGAATCCAGAAAAACCCAAGTCCAAGTGTTGTTTTGGTGATCCCAGTGTATTTGGCATGGAGTTGCCTTGTCAGGAGAATGGTTTGGAGGAAGGATATGCAGAGTGTATGATGGAGGTAGAGTGGGGTTCAGAGTGTAAAGTTTAAAGGCAGGGTAGGGTTTCCTTTCAGATAGTGTGGTGTCTCTGTGGATTTTCTTGCGTATTCAGCATAAGTTTGGCAAGGAATAGTGAGGAGCATAGCTCGGAGTAAGTTGAGATCTAGTGGGGTTGTGCCTCTCCCTCCAGAATGGAGGCCTTGGCTAAATTCATCATTTTGGCTAGGGTTAGGGTTAGGATTCGCAAGAATGATACTGTCATTTTGACTATTTCTGTGGATTGGGCTTCTAAATCTGTAGTGAGGATTAATGGTACTAGCAGGATTGGGGTTATCATTAGTGCATTTTACATGTACCCTAATATAGGGCTTGTTGTGTTATGGGGATTGTGGGCTCAGACCAAGGGCTGGGAGTTGTGACTCTCTGCAAGAGATACACTTCTATATTTCATCCCCAAAATATATGGTAATAGCCAGGATTCTATTTCTTGTTCAACAGATTTTGAATTGTCCTGGTCATCATGCCTGCAGGTGCCCTCGGGAACTTTAGGTTTGGGATAAGGAGAAAAAGAAGGACGTATTGAAGAATATCTTTTAGATTCAGCCACTATTCATCATTTGCTATGTGGTTTGGGTTAAGGTGACAAAGGGAATGGGCTCGTTGATGTAATCTGGACACCTTTGGATCTCATTTTCAATTTTCCAGGGCCAATTGTCAAGGTTCAAAGCTTTCACGAGACCTCTGGGTGTGTAGATACATCCCTATTGAAATTCAAAATGGATTGGAATGATTTGGTAGAACATGAAATTTCAGGTTTGATCTATTCTTCCTGAGCAAGCAAGGCCCTGGGTCTTAGGGAGCCCTCTGTGGGGTTACAGTGGAGGTTAGCGCTAGCATTGTGGGAAGTTTGAAGAAGACTGTCATTTTTATAAACGTGGTTACCGGTATGAGGCAGGCTATCGTTAAGTTTATAGTTTGCTTCATGATAGGTGGGAGGGAGCATTTGGACTGTTTCTGTGAGGGAATTTGGTTCATTGTGTCCATTTCCTGGTAGAGCCCAAGTTAGCATTTGCTGGATAGATAGTGTCAGCGTGGATATCTTGGCGTTTTCAGGTGACCCATGTGTGTTATTCTTTATTGGATCGGGTTTCTATTCTGAGTAGCCATAGTGTTATTTTAATTGGGTCATTTTCCAGCTGTATGCTCTTGCTCGCTGGGTAGGCTGCCAGTCAGAATCCAGAGTAACACAAGTCCAAGTGTTGTTTTGGTGATCCCAGTGTATTTGTCATGGAGTTGTCTTGTCAGGGGCACGGTTCAGAGGAAGAATATGCAGAGTGTATGATGGAGGTAGAGTGGGGTTCAGAGTGTAAGGTTGAAAGGCGGGGTAGGGTTTCCATTCAGATCCAGAGTGTTGTCACTGTGGATTTTCATGCATATTCTTGTTCAGTTTTGCCAGGTAAGGTGAGGAGTACAGCTAGGAGTAAGTTGAGAGCCAGTTGGGCTGTGCCTCTCCCTCCACAATGGATTCATTTGCTAAATTCAAATTCCTGGCTAGGGTTAGGGTTAGGTTTCGCGAGAATGATACTGTCATTTTGACTATTCCTGTGGGTTTGGCTTCCCAAAGTATAGTGAGAATGAAGAATCCTGTCAGGATTGGAGTTAGCATTTGTGTCTTGTGCATATTCCCTAACATAGGGGTTCATGATTCAGAGAGATTATAGGCATAGGTCAAGGCCTGCATTTTCTGAGTCTGCAGGAGTGATACACTTGTGTATTTCACTGCAAAATATATGATAAAAGCCACGATACTATTTCTTCCTCAAGAAGTTTTGAAATGTCCTGGGTGTTAGCCCTCAGGCGCCTGAAGGTGCTTTCTGGATGTGTTTGGTTTAGGATAAGAAAAAATGAGAGTAGTGTCGACGAATAACTAGAAATTTTATTCAATATTCGTTCTTGGGCTTGGGTTTTGATTAAGATGAGGAAAGGGAATCGCCTCATTGACAGAACCTGGGCCTCAGGTTATCACTCTTTTAATTTATGAGAGCTCATGTGTCAGTTGTATAAAGATGCTATGGGCATCTAAATAAGTGCATATTCGGATCCAAAATGGATTGGAATGGTTTGATGCAATATTGCCATTGAAGTTTTAGATACTGTTCCTGAGAGAGGCCCTGGGGCTTAGGGAGCCTTCTATAGGGTAATGGTGGAGGTTATGGTTAGTGTTGTGAGAAGGGTGACGAATACTGTCACTTTCTTTCTTCTTGGTGTTCGGCATATAAAACTCGATGATGACTTTAGTGTTTTGTTCAGGATAAGTATGAGGAAGCATTTATACTCCCTATCTGAGGGAATTTGGTTCATTGTGTCCATTTCCTGGTAGAGCCAAAGTTATCATTTGCTAGATAGTTGGCGTCAGGTTCAGTATCTTGGTGTTTTCAGGTGACCCATGAGTGGTATTTAAATTTCTGATGAGCGTTAACTTTTGCTGTAACCATAGTGTTTTTATGAATAGGTTTGTTTTTGAGATGCACCTTCTTGCCCTGTCCTAAGGCTGCCAGTCAACTTCTGGAAAAATGCAAGTCCAAGTTGTGTTCTGACGATTCCTGTGCATTTATCATGGATTTCTCTTGTCAGCAGCCTGACTTTGAGGAAGAATCTTCAGAGAGTCTCATGGAGGTAGAGTGTGCTTCCTAGAAGTATGTTGACTGGTAGGTAGGGATTCCATTCAGATCGAGAGTGGTGTCACTGTGGATCATCTTGCATATTCTGGTTCTGTTTGGCCAGGAAAGGTGAGGAGTATAGCTAGGAGTAAGTTGAGAGCCAGCTGGGCTCCACAATGGTAAATGCTAAATTCAGATTGATGGCTTGGGTTAGGATTAGGATTCGCTAGAATGATACTGTCATTTTGATTATTCCTGTGGGTTTGGCTTCCCTAAGTATAGTGAGGATGAAGGGTCCTGTCAGGATTGGAGTTAGCATTTGCGTTGCGCATATACCCTAATACATGGATTCATGAGTCAGGGAGATTGTGGGCATAGATCAAGGCCCGTGTGTTCTGAGTCTGCGGGAGTGAGTCATTTGTGTACTTCACTTCAAAATATATGGTAAAGGCCATGATTCTATTTCTTCATCAAGAGGTTTTGAAATGTCTTGGGTGTTAGGCCTCAGGTGTATGAGGGTGCCTTCAGGGTGTGTTAGGTTTAGGATAAGCAGAAAAATGAGGGGAGTATCGACAAATAACTAGAAGTTTCAGTCAATATTCATTGTTGGGCTGGGGTTTTGGTTAATTTGAGGAAAGGGAATCGCTTCTTTGACAGAACCTGGGACCCTGGGTATCACACTTTCAATTTACCAGAGCTCGTGTGTCAGTTGTGTAAAGGACGCGATGGGCAAGTAAATAAGTGCGTATTGGGATTCAAAATGGATTGTAATGGTTTGGTGGAATATTGCCATTAAAGTTTTAGAGAGTGCTCCTAAGGGAGGCCCTGGGTCTTTGGGAGCCCTCTGTAGGGTGATGGTGGAGGTTAGGGTTAGTGTTGTGATAAGGGTGAGGAATACTATCGTCACTTTCCTTCTTCTTGGTGTTCAGCCTAAGAAATTCAATCGATGAGTTTTGGGTATTTTTCAGAATAAGTATGAGGAAGCATTTGCAGTCCCTATCTGAGGGAATTTGGTTCATTGTGTCCATTTCCTGGTGGAGCCAAAGTTATCATTTGCTGAATAGATGGCATCAGGTGGTATGTCTTGGTGTTTTCAGCTGACTCATGGGTGTTATTTATTTTTAGGATGAATGCTGGTTTTGCTGTAAGTATAGTGTTTTTATGAATGGGTGTTTTTTTTTTTGAGATGCACATTCTTGCCATTTCATAAGGCTGCCAGTCAACATCTGGAAAAATGCAAGTCCAAGTTGTGTTTTAACAATTCCTGTGCATTTATCATGGATTTCTCTTGTCAGCAGCCTGACTTTGAGGAAGAATCTTCAGAGAGTCTCATGGAGGTAGAGTGTGCTTCCTAGTGGTATGTTGACTGGTGGAATAGGGATTCCATTCAGATCGAGAGTGGTGTCACTGTGGATTTTCTTGCATATTCTGGTTTAGTTTTGCCAGGAAAGGTGAGGAGTAGTATAGCTAGGAGTAAGTTGAGAGCCAGTTGGGCTGTGCCTCTCCCTCCACAATGGAGGCATTTGCTAAATTCAGATTGGTGGCTTGGGTTAGGGTTAGGATTCACGAGAATGATACTGTCATTTTTATTATTCCTGTGGGTTTGGCTTCCCAAAGTATAGTGATGATGAAGGGTCCTGTCAGGATTGGAGTTAGCATTTGTGTGTTCTGCATATACCCTAATAGAGGGGTTCATGAGTCAGGGAGATTGTGGGCATAGATCAAGGCCCATGTGTTCTGAGTCTGCAGGAGTGATTCACTTGTGTATTTCACTGCAAAATATATGGTGAAGGCCACGATTCTATTTCTTCATCAAGAGGTTTTGAAATGTCCTGGGTGTTAGGCCTCGGGTGCCTGAAGGTGCCTTCAGGGTGTGTTTGGTATAGGACAAGGAGAAAAATGAGGGGAGTGTCGATGAATAACTAGAAGTTTCAGTCAGTATTCGTTGTTGGGCTTGGGTTTTGGTTAAGGTGAGGAAAGGAAATTGCCTCGTTGATAGAACCTGGGCCCCAGGGTATCATGCTTTGAATTTACCAGAGCTTGTGTGTCAGTTGTGTAAAGGACGTGATGGGCGTGTAAATAAGTGCATATTGCAATTCAAAATGGATTGGAATGGTTTGATGGAATATTGCCATTAAAGTTTTAGATACTATTCCTGAGGGAGGCCCTGGGTCTTAGGGAGCCCTCTGTAGGGTGATGGTAGAGGTTGGGTCTAGTGTTGTGAGAAGGTGAGGAATACTGTCATTTTATTTATTCTTGGCCTTCTGTATAAGAAATTTCATTGAGTTTACGGTTTGTTTTAGGATAGGTATGAGGAAGCATTTCTAGTCCCTACGTGAGGGAATTTGATTCATTGTATCCATATCCTGGCATAGCCAATGTTATCATTTGCTGGATAGATGGTGTCAGGTTGGGTATCTTGGTGTTCTCAGGTGAACCATGTGTGTTATTTATTTTTAGGATGAGCGTTAGTTTTTGTTCTAACCATAGTGTTTTTATGAATGGGTTTGTTTTTGAGATGCACACTCTTGCCCTTTCATAATTCTGTAAGTCAATATCTACAAAAATTCAAGTCCAAGTTGTGTTTTGATGATTCCTGTGCATTTATCACAGATTTCTCTTGTCAGGGGCCTGACTTTGAGGAAGAATCTGGAGAGAGTATCATGGAGGTCGAGGCTGCTTTCTAGTGGTATGTTGACCGGTAGGGTAGGGATTCCATTCAGATCGAAATGGTGTCACTGTGGATTATCTTGCGTATTCTGGTTCAGTTTGGCCAGGAAAGGTGAGGAGTATAGCTAGGAGTAAGTGGAGAGCCAGTTGGGCTATGCCTCTCCCTCCAGAATGGAGGCATTTGCTAAATTCAGATTGGTGGCTTGGGTTAGGTTTAGGATTCATGAGAATGATACTGCCATTTTGATTATTCCTGTGTGTTTGGCTTCCCAAAGTGTAGTGATGATGAAGGGTCCTGTCAGGATTGGAGTTAGCATTTGTGCATTGGACATATACCCTAACATAGTGGTTCATGAATCAGGGAGATTGTGGGCATAGGTCAAGGCCTGTGTGTTCTGAGTCTGTGGGAGTGATACACTTGTGTATTTCACTACAAAATTTATGTTAAAAGCCACGTTTCTATTTCTTCAAGAGGTTTGAAATGTCCTGTGTGTTAGGCCTCAGGTGCCTGAAGGTGCCTCCTGGGTGTGTTTGGTTTATGTGAGCAGAAAAATGAGGGGAGTGCCAAAGAATACCTTGTAGTTTTAGTCCATATTCATTGTTGGTCTTGGGTTTTGGTTTAGAAGAGTAAAGGGAATAGCCTCATTGACATAATCTGGGCCCCTTGGTATCATGTTTTCAATTTCCCTGGGCTAGTGTGTCAAATGTGTAAAGGACACTATGCTTGTGTAAATAACTGCCTATTGGGATTCAAAATGGATTGGAATGGTTTGGTACAACATTGCAATTCAGGTTTGAGGTAGTGTTCCTGAGCAAGCCCATGGGACTTAGGTTGCCCTATGCACAGTGAGCGTGGAGGTTAGGGCTAGTGTTCTGAGAAGGTTGAGGAATACTGTCGTTTTATTCTTGGTCTTCTGTATAAGAAATTTGATTGAGTTTATGGTTTGTTTAGGATAAGTATGAGGAAGCGTTTCTAGTCCATGTGAGGGAATTTGGTTCATTGTGTCCATATCCTGGTAGAGACAAAGATATCATTTGCTGGATAGATGGCATCAGTTTGGGTATCTTGGTGTTTTCAGATGACGCATGGGTGTTATTTTTTTTTTTTTTTTAGGATGAGCATTAGCTTTTGCTGTATCCATAGTGTTTTTATTAATGGGTTTTTTTGGGGAGGCAGACTCTTCTGCTTTCATAAGGCAGGCAATGAACATCCAGAAAAACGCAAGTCCAAGTGTTGTTTTAATGATTCCTGTGTATTTATCATGGAGTTCTCTTGTCAGGGGCATGACTTTGAGGAAGAACCTGAAGAGTGTCTCATGGAGGTAGAGTGTGCTTCATACTGGAATGTTGACAGGAGAGGTAGGGATTCCATTGAGATTGAGAGTTTTGTCACTGTGGATTTTGTTGCATATTCAGGTTCAGTTTTCCCAGGAATGGTGAGGAGTATACCTAGTTTAAGTTGAGAGCTAGTGGGGTTGTGCCTCTCCATCCAGAATGGACACATTTGCTAAATTCACCATGGTGGCTAGGGTTAGGATTAGGATTTGCGAGAATGATACTGTCATTTTGATTATTCCTGTGCATTGGACTTCCCAATGTATAGTGAGGATGAAGGGTCCTGTCAGGATTGTAGTTAGCATTTGTGTGTTGTGTATATAACCCTAACATAGGGATTCATGAGTTAGGGAGATTTGAGCCATAGGTCAAGGCCTGTGTGTTCTGAGAGTGTAAATGTGAAACAGTTGTATATTTCACTGCAAAATATATGTTAAAAGCCATGATTCTATGTCTTCCTCAAGAGGTTTTGAAATGTCCTGGGTGTTAGGCCACAGGTGCCTGAAGGTTCCTACGGGGTGTGTTAAGTTTAGTATAAGCAGAAAAAAGAGGGGAGTAACAAAGAATACCTTGTAGTTTTAGTCCATATTCATTGTTGGTCTTGGGTTTTGGTAAATGTGAGGAAAGGAAATCACCTCAGTGACATAATCTGGGCCCCTGGGTGTCACATTTTCAATTTACCAGGGCTAGTGTGTCAGTTGTGTAAAGGACGTGATGAGTTTGTAAATAACTGCCTATGGGGATTCAAAATGGATTGGAATGTTTTGGCGGAACATTGCAATTCAGGTTTGAGGTAGTATTCCTGAGCAAGCCAATGGGTTGTAGGGAGCCCTCTGCACCATGAACATGGAAGTTAGGTCTAGTGTTGTGAGAAGGGTATGGAATACTGTCATTTTATTTTTTCTTGGTCTTTGGTATAAGAAATTCAATTAATGTGTTTATGGTTTGTTTTAGGATAGGTATGAGGAAGTGTTTCGAGTCCCTACCTGAGGGAATTTGGTTCATTGTGTCCATATCCTGGTAGAGCCAAAGTTATCATTTGCTGCATAGATGGCATCCGTTTGGGTATCTTGGTGTTTTCAGGCAACTTATGGCTGTTATTTTATTTAGGATGAGCATTAGTTTTTGCTGTAAGCATACTGTTTTTATGAATGGGTTTTTTTTTGGGATACACACTCTTGCTCTTTCATAAGGCTGACTGTCAACGTGCAGAAAAACGCAAGTCCAAGTGGTGTTTTGATGATTCCTGTGTATTTATCACGGAGTTCTCTTGTCAGAGGCATGACTTTGAGGAAGAACCTGGAGAGTCTGTCATGGAGATAGAGTGGGCTTCATAGTATAATGTTGACGGGCTGTGTAGGGTTTCCATTCATAACGAGATTGGTGCCACTATGGATTTTCTTGTCTATTCATGTTCAGTTTGCCCAGGAGTTGTGAAGACTATAGCTCAGTGTAATTTGAGAGCTAGTGGGTTTGTGCCTCTCCCTCTAGAATGGAGGCAGTTCCTAAATTGAGCATGGTGTGTAGGATTAGGTTTAGGATTTGTGAGAATGATACTGTCATTTTGATTATTCCTATGGATTGGGCCACCAAAAATATGTTGAGGATGAAGGGTACTGTCAGGATTGGAGTTAATATTAGTTCATTGTACATATACCCTAATATAAGTGTTCATGTGTCAAGGAGATTGTGAGCTTAGGCCAAGGCCTGGGAGTTCTGAGTCTGTGGGAGTGAAATACTTCTGTATTTCACCACAAAATATTTGGTAATGGCCATAAATCTATTTCTTTTTTTTTTTTTTTTGAGACAGGGTCTCACTTTGTAGTTCAGGCTGGCCCTGAGCTCACTATGTAGCCCAGGCAAGCCTCAAACTCAGCAA
>PVIC010046882.1:0-14077 GCA_004025085.1 Thryonomys swinderianus
TTTTTTTTTTTTTTTTTTTTTTTTTTTTTTTTTTTTGCTTTTTGGAGACAGGGTCTCGCTTTGTAGTTCAGGCTGGCCTTGAGCTCACTATGGTGCCCAGGCAAGCCGCCGTGAACTCAGCAATCCTCCTGTCTCTGCCTCCCGAGTGCTGCGATTACAGGCGTGAGCCACCACGCCCAGCATTTCACTGATCTCTTTTTTAATGATGTCTTTCACTGTGGACAGTATCCCTGTTTTGATCTCAGAGATGGGTTCTGATTTTCATTTTACTAGATCCACTTTAGTTACCATCTCCAAGAGTCCTGGTGTTTGAGTTTTAGTTTGCCCTATTTCCCTTTTCTCTGAATTTCCCTGTGGTGGTGATCTTTATGTCTGTTTTTTTTTGTGTGTATTTTTTCATTTCTACTCTTTCGTTGTTATTAATGCTCTTCTTTGCCTGTTGACAGGGCAATGTTTGTTGCAGGTCTCTTTCTATTATCTGGGACCCTTTGGATGTGGCACTTTCCTGGCGGGTCCTCCTTGAATCTGTAATGACCCTTGAAAGTTCTCTGTTCTGACATATCATGGGAGGTATTTGAGCAGAACAATCACATCATGTTTGTTACCATAATACAATAAACGCCAATATCACTATTAAACACAGTAAATAAGATAAAAAGTTTTGTTAAGTTCTATTCTGAAGACTTTGAGCTTATGAGTTAACTCTGTGTCCATATTCCAGAATTTAGAATTAATCAGTAATGTGTATACAACCTATAGATCATAAATGTAACCCCCGAACCCTTTGGGGATAAGAAGTCAATGGAGAATCAGGGAGGTAGGGAGATAGAAGGAGAATGAAATAGGCTTAGCAGGTTTATGAACATCACTTATACCCTAGAACCTCATATATGGCAGAGGGTAATAGAAGATAAAAGGGCATATGTACAACAGTACCAACTGTATGCTATAAGACTATTGGAGACTTTGCACACCTTTTTATAATGGTATAGAAGAAGAAATAGGGCAGCCTAATAGTCTTTTATTTCTGGGTATTGCTTCTGACAGTAAGATAGGAGAGTATGTGGGGACAAGAGTTGAATAGAGGGATCTAGGAGTAGATGTCAAAATAGAAGCTAGATTCTCCCCCCCCCCCCTTTTTTTTTATCTTGCTTGGTCTCTCAGTGTGGCTCTAGGAGCGCGCCTCCTGTGGAGGGATGCAGGAGATGGCTATGGCTCCTCTAGGACCTGGGTCCTCACAACGCAGCTCCGGGGTGGGGTTGGGGCTGGGCGGAGGCCCTCAGCCCTCCGTGGTGGGGATGGCGCCCAGGGTCCGTACCTGACTCCTCACTGTACAGCTCCGGGGTATAGTGGGCTGGTGGGCAGGCTTTAGTCCTCCACCGCCTCCAAAAACGGAATTGCGCCCTGTGTGGCTGAGTCTGCGAAGCTCCAGGGTGCAGTGGGCCAGTGGGTGGCCCTCAATCCGCCGGAAATGGAATGTGCCCGGTAGCTGAGTCTGCGCCGCTCCGGGGTACAGTGTGTCGGTGGGCGGCCCTCAGTCTGCCGGAAACAGACGGCGCCTGGTAGCCGAGTCCGTGCCACTTTGGAATATAGTCTCTTTGTTACATTTTTATAATTTTGATTGTAGAAACTTTCACCTTCTTGATTACATTTATTACTCCCTTTCTGAGGTTATTGTGAATGGAATTGCATAACTGATTTCTTTGTCAGGGAGTTCATTATTGGTGCACAGGAAATCTACTGATTTTGGTATGTTGATTGTTTATCTTGGCATCTTATTAAATTTGTTTACCAGTGGTAAATGAATTTTGGTGAAAGCTAGGATATACTAGGTATAGAATCATGTCATCTGAAAATGGATAACTTGACTTCCTCCTTTCCTATCTCTTTGTATTTTATTTCTCTTTCTTGCCTGACTGCAGTGTATAGAATTTCTAGTACTACACTGAATAAGAATTGTGAGAGTAGACACCGTCCTCTGAATTTGATTTTAGAGAAAATTCTTTGTTTTTCTCATTTAACTATGTGATGTTTCTAAAGAGAAAGAACTTATGTTGAGAATCCAGGACTAAATTCATCTGACAACTTAGTAGAATGGGAAGAGAGCAAGAACCATGAAAGAGCATGTTTATACATGAACCACTGATGAGAGTCAAGCCAGTGTGAAGGCTGCTTTCTCAGAGTACTTATGACAAGAGATTAAGAGGAGAAAAAGATGACAGGAAAGGGGAGTGAGACAAAGGAGTGAGAGGTGTGTGAGAAGCCAAGGAAAGGCCTTAAGGAGGTGAATGGATAGCAAGAAAGGGAAGGAAGCTTGGTTCCTTATTCAGTGGACACAAAACCAAGTTGGTTGTACAAAACCTAAGAAGACACTAGCTTAGTCATATGTGTGGACAATTATAGACAAATTGTTAGTCTTTGCCAGTCAAGCAAAAAGAAATTACATGAAGGCAAATACAGCAAGAAGAGGCCTGCTATCAGTAGCATAAGCCATAGCATAACAGAAATTAGGCAGGACTTGTGAGCTTTAAAAGTATACTTTTAAAGGCCTGGGAAAAGTATCTGTTCTTTGAATGGTCCTGATAATACTGTGTGGTAGACACTGTTGAGTACCATCTAGATTCCTCTTCAACAAACTTCTTGCTCCATTTGCTGAGATTTCTGTCAGTACAGAAAGCTTTAAACTAGTCCCTCTGTGATTTCCTTTGCTGCCCATGGTCACATCCTTCCCAAGGTGCCACACTTCATTGATAAAAAATGAACATATAAAGGCCTACTATCTAGGTCCATCTCGGACCTTTCCATCCTATGGCTGTCATTGTCTAGCTTTCCAATTCACTTCTTCTGCCTTGTGCTGCTTCTTTCCTGTATCTTCCACAAGACATTCTTCAAGTAATTTCTGGTGAACTAGACTTTTAGCATCTGCTTCCCAGAGAAACTATCCTACAGTATCATAGTCTACTCCATCAGTTAAGTGTCTGCAAGTTACAGATAATTCCATCTCAACTGGTTTAAATAGTGAGGAAATATTGCAATATCACATTACCTGAAATACTGAGGTGGGGTTGTTTCACATTTAGTTATTCTAGGCATTTACTAAAACCTCAGATTTCCAAGACTTTTCTACTCCTGCTCTGTCATCATTGGCATAGGAGCTTTGTGAGTAAGTACTGCAATCATAAAGTAGCACTACCTACTGGAGTGAAAACACCCTGCAGCAGGAAAAGGATGGATATGCTCCATGTGAATCTTATTAAGAGCAAGACATACTTCCTGAGAAAGCATTGGGCTAACCTCACCTTCATTACTGGCCAAACTGGGACTCACACTTCCCTCCAAACCAATCACTGGGAAGGAAATGCAATGTCCAAGATTTGCAGAGACAAATCACAACTTGCTCCTAAATCTCTTGGGGAATGGATGTATCCCTGAAAAAATTCAGGGTAACTACATTGCCACAATCCTAGAATGTGTTTATTTAGCGTTTTCCCTCCAAGGAACTCATTTTACATAACTTAAAATCTAGGTTAGGTAGCTTGAGGGAACTGTTATTTTTATATAAAGCACCTGGTGGACCGTCTGTGAATCTTCTTACAAGGACAATGAAATGATGTTTTTTGGTCAGAGAGTGAGATATGTGTGGTCTTGCTTTCTAACCATCAGTGAACTATACATTGGATATATATATATTTGAACTAGAGATAGAATTCAGTGGGAAACAACAGCACCTGATATCCCACATCACCATTAGTGTGTCTGGAGGAAAAGTTAAGAAGCACAGTTTCAAATAAGCTATTCACAAAAGAACAAATGCTGTAGGATTCCACTTCAGTGAGGTCCTCAAATAGTTTCATTCATAGAAAAGAAAGTATAAATGTGGTTGGCAGACATAAAGGGAGAGAGAAATATTTACTAGGTACATATGTTCAGTGTTTGAAAATTAAGAAATTTCTGGCGATGGATGACAGTGATTGTTGCAAAATAATGTGATGACACTTACTGTTACTGAACTATACACCTAAAATGGTTAAAATGATAAATTTTATGCTACATAAATTGTATTACAATTTATAGAAAATGATATATATTGTATATAAATTATAAATATAACCACGTTGTTAGAGAGTATCTGTATGAAGGAGAGTCAATAGCTAGGGTTCATTTGATTTTTTTCACTAGAGAAGTTTTAATCACCCAGCTTATAAACACCAACTTTAAGCATTTGGGTTACATTTGTGAAATGGCTTTGAGTATGTTAAATGATTGTAGGTCCTAGTTTATCACATAACAGAATTAATTCTATAGGGAGGTTTGAGTTAAAGTGGTTGATTATTTTAAAATGAAGTTCTAATAGTTTAATAACAATCACTCACCTGCCCAATTTCAGAAGATGAGTGGCCAGGTTTTTTTGTTTATATCTTGTTTATGTCCACATTTGTGTCAATTTTTGAATTAGGAGGACAATAAAGTGTGTTGGTCCAAAAATGATCAAAATCGGATGAACATTTGAATGTATTTTAATAGCTTGCTGAGAGTTCCTTAAATCTCATCCCTCACTAAAGTATGTCAGTGTAAATAAGTTCCAGCTTATCTCCTGCTCAGAAAAACACTCTACTGAGATATTTTTACTTACTTAAAGCTCAATCTCAATATCCATCTTCTGATATAGAACAAATTATTATAGTAGAGAGAGACAGTATTAAGTAATTTCTGAGGGCACTTTTAACTCCATCATTCTATGATATACTGAATGCTTGGGAATGACCCTGTTTAATACAGAACAGGAAAAGATATACATCTTAAGGAAATTTCAGCATCACTGTGGTTCATTCTAATAAATTATTTCTCATATATCCTATAAATTTAGAGGTCCTCACAAGGCTAAATATCTATATTGAAGTGATCTGCCCTGTTTATTTCTATAATACCAATTAAACTCAGAAAATCTAATAGTATGACAGATGCTACTAAGTTAATATTTTGAGAATGGAGAAATGAAATAAATGAGTGGGGGCTGGTCCAGACAATTTCTACAGCAATAAAGAGAAGCACCTGAGATTAGCTGGAACATGATCAGTGTAGCAGGCTCTGTGCCCATTTGTACCCTTTCAATTTCCAGGGCTCCCACTACTGAGGTCTTCAAGCACATGGGATTTCGTGCTTGCACATTTCCTTTGGTCACAAGAGCATTCCCGGCCCTCTCAGGGGCAGGCTGGGAATGCCAAGGGATTAACATTCCTGGGAGCAGCCTTCTATCACTGATGATTAGGAATGGAGAATAAATGGCTCGGCTTTCCTCCTGGAGTGAACCGCTCAGAGTTGACATTTCCTCTGTCTTCCAGGAAGTCTCAACATGATTGAGCCCTAGTCACCTATAGTAGTAATAGACCCTTTCATATACTTTTATGGACTTATTTCCCTTCCTTGTCTCAGTTCCCCAGTGGCCCACTAGTGCTTCCTATGGTCATCTCCCAAATAATTTAATTTCCTTGAAATCCTTGTGCTAAAGCTGGCTTCTAGAGAAACTCAAAGTAGAATAATCAAAGAGAGAAAAATACTTTGATAGGCATCTAAGAAGTAGTGCACTGGAAAGAGGTTCAGCCTCATGGCAAATTTGTTCTGCATCAGAATCTCATAAGTATTCACTATGAGTTGCCATTTCACAGAACTCATTGATTTTCTTCGTGAGCCTCTTCTTTTTCCTCAAAATTACAGTAATCCCTCACACTCTATTCTGCATATCTTGACTCAAGTTTGGATCTCTTACTTATTCATAAATTTGAATTACTCATAAAGTTGACTCACTCATGGCCTATCATGACCCTCCCACTTCTTTCTCCTTCATGAATTTTCAGTTTCAGGCTTTGCTGTTAATCATAGAATCCTAATTCATTTTTCAACTCAAATGATGAAGAGTGAAAATCTAATATATTCAACCTTTAAGCATGGTTAATGACAATAAGTTAATGATGCACAGTTACACATCATCTAGTCCAGGACACATATGAGAGCCAGAAAGTCACTATTAATCATTAATCTAGGACAATAGGCATAAAACAGAACTGTTCTGAACAAGTTGGGATGTACAATGACCTGAGTATATGGTACTAATGTATTTATACTGGCTACCCAAACATTGGCTACTCACTGACTGTCAAATTAGTCATGGCCTGAATATACATACACAGGTAGGAATGGGCAGTGGCTGACACACACATTTCTATTAAAGAGACCAGTGGTTTACTAAGTAAATGAAACCATGGCCTTCGACAAGTTATAAAACATTGATAACATAAGATATAAGAGCCCTTAGAATTACCAGTGATCTCAGCAAACTTTGGGAACCACCAAAATAGCACCTTCTTTGATGTACTTTAAGAACTAATTCTGAACTAAAGATAACTAGATTATGAGTTTAACTGTTGTCTAATTTATAAGATTCAAAGCTATATGATAAAATATTTTGCTCCAGTAAAATTGGTATTTCAAATCATTATTGGGGAAGTTGAAGTATGGAAAACAGGTCAGAATTAGGTTAGACTAAAGCAAACAGTCTTGGGAGTCATAGAAGTCTCAGACTGGTATTATCGCTTGAGGTGTAAGTTAAATTCAACATTCAGAAGTGTATTCATATCTGTCTCAGATTTAGAGAATGAGTGGGAGGGAAATTTATCTCTGACACAGGAAACAAGTTGGACGAGAAGTCCATGATATCACCAAGGGTGCAAGTGGCTTTTTTGTGTCACATATCTCTTAAAATTAAAGAGAAATTTGCTGGATGATTCCTCCATATCAACCTATTGTTACAGATTTGTGTTTCTGGGTTTATCTTGTAACTATAATTTCAACAGCTCAGTAAGATTTCAGAGAAGGTATTTTTTAATTGAGCTTCAAACAGACTAGGTTACTAACCTTTTCTTTCTCCTACAGGATAACAGAAGAGATAAACTTCCAGTAACTCCTTGAGTATGTTGAGCAATGACTGGGGGCAGGGGAGGGGCCAGTCAAGAGGCTCAAGTTCCATGTCAGTTATAACGATCTCTAAGTTTGTTTATCGATGAAATGTGCTGATTGAGCTTGATCAGACTTTCAAACTTAGCTCTGAGGGACATACAGAGTACAATGTATCCCTCAAAAATTCTCCAGGGGCAGAAGTGAAAGAAGGAGAAAAAGTTTCCCTTTTCGCCTCAAATAGTTAAAAATTTCAACTCACTGCAACACGATGATGAATCTGATGTCCTCTACACTCACGACATTAACTTTAAATTTTTATCTTCAAGTCAGATGCTGCCTGTGACCATCCAACTGCCTAATCAATACATCAGACTGGATATCACCATGTCCAATTTGAACTCAGTATGCCTAAGACCAAGAGTCCTGATCTTCCACCACCAAACTACCTCCTGGTATGTTCCTCCACCCAGTGAGTTGCATCGGGATCCTTCCACTGTGCAAACCTCATAACTGCATAGAACCTTATGTATCTTTTCCTTTCTTGCTTCAATTTGTTCTCATTCTCGTATGCTGTAAATCTGACTTTTTAATATTCCTTAAAAAGTTTCACTTCTCTCCATTGACTGTGTGACCAACCTAGTCCAGGTTGCAGGCCTATCTTATGAAATGGCAAGATTTCACAAGAGAAAATGGAAAAGGACTTTCTGTAAGGTGCTAGAAAAAAGTAACATAGGTAAAAGCAGGGATATTTATTATTTGTTGCATAGATTCAATGCTGAGAACCTACTGATGGTGCCTTAGAAAACTGGGGCAAACCTGTAAAACAGGCAGATATAACTTTCCATTCTATTTATTCTTACAGATTTTCTTTGCAAGCCCAGTTTGAGAAATAAGAGAGAAAACATGATCTATAACAGCCCTTCAAGAAGTTTGGAGGAATCCAATTTAAACACTTAAAGATCTCAGTGAAAATCATCAGCTGAATAAGTTCCCATCTGCAAGAAAGACACAAAAATGTTCTTTGTACTTCTGGATGCCAGGTGGAGAAACTGTTTTTAAAAAGGCTCATCTATTACTTACAAAATAAAGTTCAGTTTCCAATATTTTCACCAGGATTTTTCTTTTTAGATTGTGTTTCTCTTTCTTAGATGGAATCTGAGAAGGGTGGACTATTATGATTCAGCAGCCACACTCAGAATTTATTGATTTGTGTTTATATGTGAGTTCCTCACTCCTCCATGCTCATAGCTAATACATATTTCTCTTCATTTTGGCAAAACATTCTCAAATACATTAATTTACAAGTGCACTGAAACTATGATGAAAAGAGACAGTAGGATTTGAAAAACATAAGAAGGGGAAAAAATGAGAATTAAATTGTGTTATATGCTGGTACAAATTCCCAATATTGAGTGTGATCATAATGTATATATACAATGTACCAATAAAGATAAAAATTAAGTATATATATATATATATATATATATATATATATATATATATATATATATATATGAAAGGTAAATAGCAAATTTACCTGGAAAGGGTGTATTTACATATGGGCTACCATCCCGGTTTATGCCTGCTTCCTTTCAGCTCCATTCTGTGCTCCTTCTGCCCTTCTCTGTATAGCCAGGAACAGCATATTTGGTTCCCTTGTCCCCTGGCTTCCAAACACAATAACCCAATTAGACATGTGCATGGAGGCCTGGATGGTGAGGGGTATGGAGAAATATGGTATTTCTTTTCCGTTCTGTTTTGGTTAATGTCTCAGGCATAACTGTGTCTCTTCCATAAACTGTATCAGAAAGGCTCTTTAACCATGGCCTCAGCTTCCCCTGGTCAGGGATGCCATGGGTACATTTTCTACTGTGTTTCTTTAATTCCTGGGCTCTGGTAACAGAACCTCGCTGTTCTGCCTGCAACCATAGCACTGTGCAGTTATTAATATCTGAGTTATCTATTTCCTGTTTGTTCCTTAGATCTTTGATTATGTCCATGAAAAGCTTCCTGTAATAAATTTTTCCTTTGAAATATCTAACATAGTTTCTGTTTTCTGATAGGACAGTCTTCTACAACTCTTCAAAATGAGATCCCAAAGTTAAACATAATTAAATCCTCCCTGTGGGTAAAAATGGGATATTACTAAACCATGATCCTAGTAATCCATGATATAACCCTAATATGAGTAAAGGCAAGTTTGTTAACAGTTTTAGTGATATAGTCCAAGATTATATATGATGACAATAATATAGCTATAAGTACATATTTTATATTTAATATTTTGAATGAGTTTTAGTTTGTCCTGCCTTAAAATAAGCCATTCTTTAGCTGGGCATGGTGATGCATGCCTGTAATCTCAGAACTCAGGAGGCTGAAGCAGGAAGATCACTGCAAATTTGAGGCCAGCTTTAGTTACATAGTGAGTTCAAGGCCAGCCTGGAATACACAGTGATACCTGTTTCAATCCTCCCTCCCCCTCAAAAAAAAGGGACCAAATCCATAGTTATTTGTGGACATCTTTCTAATGTGTATAGCCAAATACTTGAGGTGACAGATGATAGCACTACGAAGGAAAGATCATTATCTTGTGAAAATGTTTAAGGGCTTACTGTTATTCTTATGCAAATGAAAAAACAGTACAAGGGTGAGCTTCAGGAAGTACATAGGAGGGCTGGGGTGTGGCGTACTGGCAGAGCATCTGGCAAGTTTGCACTGGACCCTAGGTTCAAACCTCAGCATCACAATGAAAAGTGCATATGGGTAGAAAAACCTCATATTTCGCTACTATTTATATTTCCATTCAATATTAAAATTATATAAATTAAATTAAACAAAATATATTAACAAAATTAATTTCTCTTTCTTTTGAGTTTTTATTGTGGCTACTAGAATCAGGGCTACAGAATCATGAAACTCTTTGTTCAAAAACCCATTTTGGAAATCTCTTTAACCTACAGATTTTTGAAGTACAGGAATGCTGGATGAAATGAAGATTTTAAATCTGGATGCAATGGGACATCTACATTTAAGAATGATATTCATGTGGTCCAATAAGATAAAATAGTTACAAAAAGTTTCCCAAATAACAAGACACATTGATCCAGTGGGTATAACTGTTTAAAATTAAAGACTTAAATATTTAGACAGACTCAGTGTAGGCTTTCACAAGCACCTGAGAAAATGGCATCCTTTATATTGTGAGCAGGGCATTTCTACTAATCACTGGTGCTCAGAAACCATCAATTCTGAGTCATGACAAATGACTTCACTTTTACTGCAGAATGACTCATAAACAACTTAGAACCCAAGAGATTGTGAGCTACTTTAAATTTATTTGTATATCTTCCTTATTTAAAAATCAATATCCATATTGTCCTTTAGATATATTCCTTCCAAAACAGGTAGTATCAGCAAGCAGACCATGAAATTGGAGTGTTACAAGCTACTTTTGTGTTACACACCATATTTTCTTGTTACTGTGACCTCAATTTTTGTTAAACTATAACTGCTTCTAGTTTCCTTAATCCTCTTTCTGACAATCAGACATTTAAAAGTGTGCTGGGCTGGAGCAATCAATGAAACAGTCTCACAGGCTATTTTTGGATTATTCCCTAATTTAATTTAATAGAGGCTAGGGGTATAGCGTAGAATTTTATTTTATGGGCTATAATATTAAATATTTATACGTGTGCAGGTCTTTTATGCCTGGGATGAGAAAAGCAGTAGAAGCTCTCAATTAATCTACTGTCTTCAAAGGTAATGAGAGAATAAAGGGAAGCCTGTTTTTAAGTTTGCTAAAAGATGAAGAGATATTTAAACATTTAAAGTTTAAATTCTCATCAGATTTACAAATATTAATAAAGGACCTACTGGTGCTAAATGTGAGTAGAAATGGACAACTGTTCATCTCCAGGGCAGTCTGATACATCAAAGTAATTTTTAGGATTTTATCTTAAGGAAATAGTCATATAAGTCTAATAAACCCAAAGGTGTATCAGAGCATTAAACAGTGGAAGGGGACTGGAAACAAAGTCAATATTCATTAATAACATACCAATTAAAATCTGTTACCTTATTTTTAGTTTGAATTCTCCAGATCTATATTGTCTAAAATAGAGGTCATTAGCCACATGTGACTAATGAATCCTTGAAATATGGCCACACATTCTATTTCATCTCATGTCACCACATATATCTCTGATTTCAAGGGTATAATATTAAAAGATGTAAAATATTTCATTAACATTTATGTTTCATTCTATATTAAAATTATGTGTTAAGGTAAAAAATAAATTAATAAAATTAGTTTCTCTGTTTCTTTCCAGAAATTAATGTCTATTTCTTGAGTTTTTATTGTGACTATTAGAAAATTTTAGATTGTGTATATAGATCATATTTGGGGCTTGCGTTGCATTTCCAAGAATAGCCCTGCTAGACTAGGGAAACCAGGATAGAGAATAAAGGAAGACAATCAAGAGTATGATCCAAATGAAGGTTTATGCTGATTTTTCAGGGAGCTTTGTGGCATCACTTACCCCTCAGAGTTTGTCCCACCATGAGGCAAACTGCACTGGGATTTCAAATGCCTATTCCAATCAGTCTTGGCCACCCTGGGACACGCAAATACTTAGATATTTTAGTTCTCCATTAGGTTAGTGGAATATTTCCACCAGGTCAATGCAGCGCCCCTAAATAAGGTCACAGGTGAAGGTCATTGGAAGGAAAGCATATGGAAGCTGGAAATGATTCCATCAAACAAACTATAGAGATTTGAGCGATGGAAACAGCCTACTGACAACATCAGCTATGTTTTACATGATGGAATAATATGCAATGATTTTGTGAATTTAGATTTATGGATGAGAAAATGTCTAAAATATAGAGTGCTTTATAAAAGTGTGTTACCAAACAGAACTTACAGCATGGCCCCACTTATCTAAAGATATGTATATATTTATATCACTACAGAAAGATGTTTGAAAGGATTTTATGCCAAAACATTAATAGAGGTAAACCTCGATTGTGAGATTTTATTAGCTCTTCTTTTGACTATTTTAACAATGTGTTTCATGTATTAGAAAAGCAACGAAGCTATTGAAAACATTAATAATGAAAGTGATAAACATAACCTCAGATATGAGAATCTGTGAAATTTTACTGAATTTCACACCTCAGTCATCTGTAACATTTTTATAATACCTGGGATGCATCTGGTGATATGATCACAGTTGACATTCATTTGGTCCGTATTGGTATGGCTAAATAATCAACATCTGTTCTGGTTGGCCAAGGTCTGTGTCTGGTTGGTCAATAATGTGATAAAAAGAACTTTAAAAATCAATGTCTGTAGTAAAAATGGTTCTGGGTTAACTGAAGGATCAAATATGCTGCCTGAACCAGAGGAATTAAGGTTCCAGACAATCTAAATTATATAAGCAAACTTCCTAAGAGATTGCAGAACAGAACATGAACACTTTAAAGATAAGATCAGAAACAGTGCCTTTCCTAGCTATATTGGATTCTGAGGTAAAAGTAAAAAATAATCAATAAAACTCATTCTTTCCTTGCTAAAAATGTTTACATATTGTCCATGATGGATTTTTGCATTGCTTTTGTTTTCTTCAGGTACTTTATAAAAATACTTATTTTTAATTGATTTTATTGGTACATTTTATACATAGATCATGATCACATTCAACATTGAGAATTTGTACCTGTATATAACACATCTTGATTTTCATTTTTCCCATTCCCCTGCCCTCCCTGCAACTCCCACCCCCAATATACACAAGCTTTGTTTCCCTTTTTTACTATCAAATTTTTCTTTCCCTTCTTTACTTTTCCCTGCCTGGCCTTTCTCTTTTCCTTTTGAACATTTTCTTCCTATTTCTCATTACCTATCATACATTTCGGCATTAATTTACACCTTCAGTTTCTCATACTAGAGAAAAGATAGGGTATTTGCACATATGTGTCCTATTTATTTCACTTATGTTTATGTCCTCAAGGAACATTTATTTGAGTAAGTGACTCAAATATATAATTCATTATGTCTAACACTCCATTTTTATTAAAAAATATCTCACATCTTCTTTATCCAGTTTCTTGTTGATAGGCATTTGGGATGTTTCCAAGATTTGGCTATTACAGTGAGCTGCTTGCTATAAATAAAATACTAATTTTGATTATTGACTTCTGGTAGCTCCATAAATTAGGCACTCTACATGAGTGCTTTCTTTGGTCTTTCCCCTACCCCACCATAGGTTTGAGGATCTTTCTTGAAGATCTTGTTGTTTAAACTTTTCCATTAACTAATACCAATGTTATTCTGTCTTTACCTAAATTACAGGAAAAGAAAAGACAAAAATTTTAAATGCAAAATCAAGTTTCCACAATGCTTATACAATGGATGTTCTTTTATGATGTTGAGACACATGGATTTCCAGGTGTATTTGGGAACCACTGACAGAGCAAAATAAATACATAAACAAACAAACAAACATAAATAAATGCCACTGTGTTGAGCAAATGCTATTCAATAATACCAACGTTGGGCCGGAGATTTAGCTCAGTGGTTCCAGCGCCTGCCTCACAAGCTCAAGGTCCTAAGTTCGATCCCCAGTAACCACATACAATGCTGGGCATGGTGACTCACGCCCACCAACAATCAATACCACATACCCCAGTGCAGGGCGTGGTGGCTCACGCCTGTCATCCCAACACTGGGGAGGCAGAGGCAGGAGGATTGCTGAGTTCGAGGCTTGCCTGGGCTACATAGTGAGCTCAGGGCCAGCCTGAACTACAAAGCGAGACCCTGTCTCAAAAAAAAAAAAAAATGTTAACAGAGAAAAGGAGTTACATGAACACTAAGGGGAAAATATTCATGTGGATCCAAGAATATTTATTAAAAAGTAAACTCATGGATTTCTCAGAAAACTAGGACTACAGGTCCCATTTGACCCTGCTATACCCCTGCTAGGAATATACCCAAAAGAATTTAAAAACTCACATTGGAAAGACAGATGTACACCCTTGTTCATAGCAGCTCAGTTCGTGATAGCTCAATCTTGGAAACAACCCAAATGTCCATCAACTGGAGAGTGGATAAAGAAGATGTGGT
>PVIC010046883.1:0-14051 GCA_004025085.1 Thryonomys swinderianus
TCAGGGGGTGGACACGGCGCGCGGACCATCGCAGAGCCCAAGCTGGCAGCAGAGAGCACGCGAGGCAGGGTCACCGCTGCTGCGGTCTCAGACACGGGCAGCGAGGGGGAAGAAAGGCTGGTCTTTGTGCTCTGAGACACCGAAAACTGAACCCTTCACATCTTTCTGTCCAACACAAGGAACTGAAAGAGAACGCCAAGAAGGAGCTGTCTGCACCCAACATGGCGTGACAGATGGCCATGGGCCAGGGTATTTTCAAAACCGACCCTTCCACTGAAGAGATGGTTACCAAGACTATCAATGAGTAAAGAGAAGTCACGAGGGCGATCGGAGCCCTTGAAGTCTTAGCTCCTCTTTTTCCAACTGGAAGCAGGGGAAAATGGGGTAACCCGTGTTCAGGTCTTCGCCCCTAACACGACCGCGGCCTCTTTCGCGGCGCTCCCTCAGGCAAGGGCGGTCCCCAAGATCCTCACCGTCCCAACTGTCATTACGGTCCCCACTGCCCCCCGCCGTCCCCACGGTCCTCGCGCCCGCCCGCTGACCGTACCTTCCATGTCCGGCGCTCATCCCGGCCCGGCGCGCTCGTGGACGCTGCGACACGCGGCCGGCCGGGCCAGCGCCCGTGGCAACACCAGCGGACACACCTGTTGCCGCGAGTCGCGGGCGTACCTGTCGCGCGGGGCGAACGGGCGCACACAGTCTAGGCCAGAACAAAGAACAAAGCGCGCGGCGGGCCAGGGCGGGACGGCCCGCACTCTGGAAGCGAGAGGCGCCCCCCGCCCGGACCCTCGGCTTCCTCCCGCAGCGTCGCGTCAAGCGCCGCCGAGAGAGCGTGACGTCACGCGCCCGGCGGTCCATCGGTTGCCATGGTGATGCCTCGCCCCTCCTCCCAGCTGCCCACACTCTCCGATCCCAGGCCTGGAACCGCCGGGACAGTCACCAGACCTAACCCAGGGCCCAGCCGACGGACTGCCTCAGCGCAGCCTCCGTCCAGGCCTGCAGCGGCGTCACGGCCACTTCCGGTCATGTCAAGGCCCCGCCCCACGGAGGGCGCTGACGATATTCCCAGGATGCGCCGCGCGACTCCCTGAGACTACGTTTCCCAGAGGCGCCGGCGGCAAAGCAATCGCACCGCGCCGGTCAGCCACTTCCGCGGGACCGGCGAAGTGCTCGGGGCTCTGGGCCCTGACCGCTAGGAGGGCAGTTCCGCGCTTGTCATTTAACATGCAAGCGCGCTTTTCACGACGCTGCTGTACTTTCATGACCTGACCTGCGTTGTAACGTGTGTTCTGTTGCTTTGTCATTTAAAAAATACAAATCGTTAACACTTTTCATGGTTAATAAAGGGACAAGATTTAGTACTAACAGATTTCAGAAATGAAGTATTGTGGGAACTAGAGAAGAAGTGAAGGGAGCACAAGAAGACATGGCGTGAGCAGAACGGAGAAGAGCTTCGAGGGGTGGCGAGTGGCAGCAAGATGTCCGCGAACATAACACCAACGCAGGTCACACTGGCGAACCAGGGCTGTGGGAAAGTGATCCTTCCTGCACAGGGTAGTCTTAAAGATTCTCCATGATTTAAAAGATGAAACAGTAAGAGGCAGCGGTCGATAGGAACTGTCAATCACAAAAGAAAGACCAGGTTAAAATTAGCTGTTGTAACACTTTCTGTGTACCCTGAATCAAGTGTTTTGCATGTAGTAACTGAATTCTCAAAAAAAGTCTGAGACAGCTGTCTCTTACTTCTACTTCACCTCTAAGGAAGCAATCGCATATAAATAGCCTAACTTTCTCAACATCACATAAGCAGCAGGGAGGGAGCCAGGACTTGAATGTTAGTAATCTGGTTCCTAAACCTTCATTCTTTAAAAAATGAACTCACTGTTACACAGCTACTGGAAATCCCTGGAGTAGGTTCCAGTCTTCTGCTCCATGTATGATGAAAGGCTAAAGAAAGACTCAAAGACAGAACTGAAGAAAAAAACAGCAAAGGCCCTACTCAGCCCAAATCACTCAGCCTGATTATTGGTGATCAGGGTAAAGGGGAACTACTTGTAAGGATACAGTTGTGCAGTTGCTGTGGATACTAAGGTGGGCAAGGCTTGTAAAGGAAAAGACAGCATTCTCAAATTAGGAACAGAATAGACCAAATATAGGGTTGTAGTTAGAAACCTGTCCTATTTAAGTGAATGTTTAAGAGAACGAAAAAGCCAGAGACTGGGCAACAAAACACTTAACGTGCCAAAGTAATGGAATGCAAAATACAAAAAGATCTCTTAGTGATAAAGCATGTGCTTAGCATGCACAAAGCCCTGGATTTGATCCTTACATTAAAAAATAAACAAAACCAAATGTTAAACTAATTCTTTTTTTGTTTGTTTGATTTGAGAAAGGGTCTCACTTTGTAATTCAGGCTGGCCCTGAACTCACTCTGTAGCCCAGGCAATCCTCAAACTCACAGCAATCCTCCTGCCTCTTGCTCCCAAGTGCTGGGATGATAGGTGTGAGCCACCACGCATTGCATTGTGGTTCCTGGTTACTGGGGACTGAACTCTGGACAGTGCAGTGGTAGAGCAGACACCGGAACCACTGAGCTAAATACCCGGCCCTAAGCTAACTCTTCAGAATCAATAATAGCAACAAATTAAGAAATACGCAATGGCTGGGTATGTGGTTCAGAGGTGGAGTGTTTGTGCCAAGCATGCCCAAGGCTCTGGGTTCAACACAAAAATATTTTGAAATCATAGCAAAGATGATGCACAGATGGCAGATCAGCGTATGAAAAGACACACCACAGGGCACCAAGGAAACGCAAATTTAAACAGCAATGAGAAGAGGTCACTGCACTCTTTTGAGTCCCCCAAATCCAATACATTAGTGTCGCCAAAAGCCAACAAGGATATGGAGCAAGAGGAACTCTGGCTTCTGCTGATGGAAGTACACAGTGGTGCAGCCACTGTGGAGGACGGGGTGATGATATCTGACAAGGTGAAACACGTTCTTACCTACGACCCAACTTTTCCCCTCGGCGTTTACCCAAATGTACTGAAAACTGATGGCCACACAATTTTTGCACAGAGATATTTATAATAGCTCCATTCACAATTCACCAAGCACAAGCACAAACAACATTTGAGATCTGAATGGATGCACTGTAGTGCAGATGAACAGGGCGGGTATTGTTCAGTCATGAACAGAAACAAGCCATTGAGCTACATGAAACGCTTGTCACTGAGTGAATGAAGTCATTAGAAAGGACTACATTCTGCATGATTCACCAGTGAACATTTAGAACAGGCGAAGCTACAGAGGAAATAAAACTCAGAGGTTGCCAGGGACTTGAGGAAGGAGGAAGGCTGGGCAGGTGCTGCCCAGGGGCGGGGCAGCGGAACCCCCCCGAGACCGGTGAGCGTGTGGCACCATCGCAGCAGCGGCAGCACCGCGGCGGACCGTGGTGAGACGTACAGGCTTCAGCTAACGCCGACTCGCGGCGTTCCTCCGCCGCCGGCTCTTGCATCCCATCCCATGCCCAGTGCGGCCTTTCTTAAATGGTAGGTGGAGATCTGTTCTTATTTAGGTCTCATGTAATAACTGGAATTTTTGTGTTTACTACGACTAAATTCTGACTCTTCTTCACCAAGATCCATTCTGCCTTGTTTTTATTTCAATCCAGTTAAACAAGTAAGATTGCAGCTCTGGCCAGGCCCTGTTCATTGCTACCCAGAAACAAACAACCAGCCGATGGCGAATTTCACTCATGCATCATTGGTACCGACTGTGCTGAGCTTTTAAACGCAGAAGATTTTGGGCATTTCCGAGGTGTGCGGCTTCACAGCTAGGGTTCCCAACAACCAAAAACCGCAACCGATATACGATATAGAAGACGCGGCATGTACAGCATTACAAATGGGTCACGGACAGCAATCTTCCGAGGCGTCATTATAGCTATGTGGAGCCAGCGACCCATCACAGTGGCTTCGTGTCTTTGCCCTCAGCGCGGGTCCTATAAAACCCCTGGATTTCTCAGAATCTGCTTCTGAACTTGCTTGGAAAATCAAATTGCTGCGCGCTCCCACCGGGCCCTGCTGCGTGGGCGCGGGACACGCGCTTCCCCGAGTGCCGCCGAGTGGCAGTCCCGCGTAGTCGTGGCCGAGTGGTTAAGGCGATGGACTAGAAATCCATTGGGGTCTCCCCGCGCAGGTTCGAATCCTGCCGACTACGGAGCTTTTGCTCCCGATCTCTCCCCGCCCTGCAACAGCTTCTCTCTCTAGGCTTCAGACCCGGACACGAATCCGGTGCCACCGGTTTCTCCTAGTTTAGTGCTGCCCGCTTTTAGAAACTGCCGACGCAAGCGCCCCCTTTTGGCTGAAGTATGGCTGGGTCTGCGTCTTCATAGAGCGGCCCAGAAAAACCCTCACTGTCAGTTCCTCGTTAGTATAGTGGTGAGTATCCCCGCCTGTCACGCGGGAGACCGGGGTTCGATTCCCCGACGGGGAGAGACTACCTTCTTTTTGGAAGAGAAAAGTAAACTCGAGCGACCACACACTCAGCCGCCCAGTTCCCGCGTGGAGCCGGTACCCGCTCTGCGTCCCCGGCAAGAAGGAGCTCAGGGTCCCAAGTCAAACGTCTGTGGCTGAATGGAATTTAGGACTGGAAAATACCTCTAACTTCCCTAGATTGTAATTTGTCCCATTAATAAAGAATATATAAAAACTAAACGATGGAGACCACCAGGCTCTCTGGGCTCGGACGCAGCTCTGCGGCAGCACGGGGTGGGGTGGGGAATGCAGGGCCCGCTTTAGTCTACAGGACATCCACGCGAAGCACTGAGCGTGGGCGTGGGCCGGCTCCGACTCTTCTGCTCGGCCCTGGGCAGGGCAGAACGGGGAGTGTGCGGTAGGACACTAGTATTAATTCTGGGAACAGAGCCTTTGTTACTGGAAAATACTTGCTTATGAGGAGGCAAAACTGGGGAAAGTCTAAAAAACCATTGAAATGACTGACTCAGATCCACGCTCTGGGCCCGCGTTCCCAGGAAGAAGCCCAGAAGGGCTTCCGGCAAGCTTGAGCCGTTTAACAGAGTGCAAACAGGAAACTCTGCAGCCAGATTTATGAGCTGGCCTTATTTTCTTTTTTTAAATTTTTAAAATCCCAATTCTTTAGAAGCTGTGTGGTTAATTCTAGCCATCTTCAGAAGGAGAGGAAATAGGAAACCAAAGCTCATAAATTCTTCCTAAGATGTGTCCATGAGCTGCACCAAGCCACGTGTGCCAGGAAAATGGCCTAAGCTCACACTCTGCCTGCCAGCTGTGTGGATGTGTCACCCAGCGCAGAGGAGTTCTGCACGGAGCTGTGCTCCACGCATCGGAGCACCCAGCGTGCCGGCCACTTGCTAGGTATATGCATCCCGATCACTTGAAATAAACTGGCTGGCTGTGGACACAACCCTGGGGCCAATTCAAGCTCACCCCTGTCCCTTACTAGCTTGGTGACCCTTGCCACCTGTTTTGGCCTCGATGTCCGGATTTTAAAATGAAGATACTCCCTACCCTAGATCCCACGCTAGGGCTGCCAGTGGCCCGGCACATAGGTGGTGGAGGAAGTATGTACCTAGGACAGGAGGTAGAGGGCCTGGGCTCACCTGTGCTGCCCCAGCATCGAATGCCAAAGCCAGCATCTCATGGCCGGCTTCCCCTGTCTACCCGGTCTGGCTCTCCTGGAGAAGGGGCGCTGGGGAGGCCAAAAGCCCTCAGGCCAAGCCCACCCCTCTCCCTCCCCAGGACTGCAAGCATAGGGAACAGCTTCCCAGTTCTGGGGCATCGCTATCTCTCCTGACAGGGGTCCCAGAGCGCTAGGTGAATGTGGCTCTGTGAACAGGACCGTTTCTGGGCAAAGACAAAATAGGAAACCAATCAGGAAACAGCATGGACCCAGGTTGGTTGGTTTGATCTTATTCAGGAATCATGCAGACAGATGGTTGTAATAATGGGGCCCAGGGGCAGCCACGAACCCCTTGAGGCAGTGGCCAAGCAGGAGCCCTGAGCCGTGCACACCTGTGGCCTGGTTTTAGGCCTGCAGCTCCCTTTGGCCTTGAACAGAGTGCATTAAACAGAACCCATTACAGTCCCCTGAGGAGTTACTCCAGTGGAAGGCCAGCCGCCCGGTGTGCAGTAGCACTGCTCTGCCCAGGCCTGTCCTCTGCCCCGCTGGAATCCTCGCAGAGAGAGGCTCACCAGGCCTCTGCGCTGGGAGCTGAGCACAGCGCACCCTGGCCTCTTCCTGGAGCCACGTTAAGGCCTCGGCCCGGCACTGTGGCGCGGACAGCAGCCACAGCATGCGTGTGTGGTGAAGCCCATTTTGCAGAACAGGACTGCGACAGGAGCTGGGGTCCAGCACGAGAAAATACACGGTGTGAACCACTACTCTAGCCATTTCTTGATCTCAGGAATGAGAGAAGGATTTCTCACCAGCATTTCAGTGGGGAAAATTAATAATATGGCACATGGACAGGAAGGCGCAAGCAGCTCCCAAGACCAGAGCCCAAAGCTTCCTGCTGCACAGCCTGGGTCTTGTGGCCCACGCGGCTCCCATGCCCCCAAAGTCACCCACAGTGTTCAGGGAGGCTCGCAGCTCGGAGCTGACAGCCGGGCCCAGAAGCAGACAGCCTTGCACCCGGCCTGAGCTCCGGCACCGCCCGGGTCCTGTGACCCATGCCCCTTACTCAGGCTGTGAGCGCTGAGCCGAGGGGCCTCTGCAGTGTCTGGTCCTCCGCCTTGCCTGCGTCCTACGTGAGAAGTTTGGGCCAAAGCTCCTGAACAGCATCTGTGCTGCTGTCCCAACTCCAGTGTGGCTTTCTCGCTTCCACTCCCCGCCACACCCTGGTGCCCTGGCCAGGTGTCCAGTTCACACGGTCACTCGGTGTCCCTGTGGGTCGCTGTTGCCAGGGCAAGGGCAGAGCTCGAACGCACGGCTGGAGCACAGTGGCGCGCTCAGCCCTGGAGCTTCTCCTGCTCCCCATCTGGAGCCCCTCAGCACAGCTGTCGGAAGCCGTGCTGCGTCACAGTCCCCCGCCTGCCATGCGGGGGCCCACGCTGGGTGGCGGCCTCATCTGGCCACGTCTTTGCTCTTGCTCCCAGGAGCAAAAGGAGCGGGCCGGAGCTGGGAACCCTCCCTGGTGCCAAGCTGCGCATGAGCTGGCGTCTGTTTTGGGTAAGGAGCACCCCTGCCACTGCCTCCGACCCGGCCCTGCTCTCCTCCGATCTCCCCGACCTCCCCGTCTTCCCTTGCTGCTCAGTGGCCTGTTCGGCATGCATCTAGCCATCCTACGCTCTGGCCAGGAGCACTTTCTCCCTTCCCTGACCTCGGCAGCTCTGAAGAGCCGGGTATTTTGTACAGTGTCCTGAACTGGGATCTGGCAGGTGTCTCCCTCATGGGCTGGGAGGTTGGGGCCCGTGGTCAGCCCTGTTTCTACACCAAGGCTCTGCCTTGTGGCCTCTCGCTGGCACACTGACTTCGGCCGCTGCGTCCTGGCATTTGTGGATTTCTTCTCTGGCCATGCTTAGCCGCTGGGACACAGTCCTGGGGGTGATCACTGTGAGCAGCTCCTGAGGCCAGGCCAGTGCCACGCCGGAGCCGCAGGGCCAGGTGCAGCAGTGTCTTGAAGCCTTGTTGCCCTGGCTTTTCATTTACCTCCCTCCCCCAGTGTCTCTTCCCCTATATTTTACCTGTTTGGAGCCACAGAGAGCCCAGAGCATTTATTTCCTGGTTTGGATTCTAATCCAACACTATTTTATCTATTGTTGCCGACATGTTTAGCTTTGCTCACAGCAGACTTACATTCTTACTAATTTTTTTGTTTTTTGGAGACCCCGACCTGGCACCAGTCCCGGCGCGTGTCCTCAGGTGGCCGCAGTTCCGCGTGTCTGCTTCGCCTGTGGCGGGACCCGGGGACTGCGTGCCTCAGTGGGCGCCGCTGGGGTCTGTGGGAGCAGGTGAGGGCGCCCAGTTGACCACAGTGAGCTTCAGGTCCCCGGGCAGCAGGGTGCTCGCGCAGGACCGTGGTTTCCACGCAGGGGCATCGGGGGGCGGGAGGCATGGAGGCTCGGTTCCGGCAGCTGGACGCCGGGCCCGGACGGCGTGGCGCAGGGCCGCCCGGCGACCGGAAGGCCTGGTCCGTGCTCGGCGTCGCACCGCGGGCGTGGCCTGGGCAGTTACAGCACGGCCGGGACGCCAGCTGGGCTTTCACCGAGAAGGGTCCGCGGACGCGATCGAGGACCCACGTCCCATCAAGCTGGAGCTGGGGAAGGCCACACATGGGGTTCCATGGTGTAATGGTTAGCACTCTGGACTCTGAATCCAGCGATCCGAGTTCAAATCTCGGTGGAACCTAGGCTTTTCCTTTCTGTCTTTTTCCCCTCTTGTAAGAAGGAAGTCTTTAGGATACTTGTCAGAGAATCCTGGTGCTTGTGCAGAAAGTGGCCTCGCCACTCCCTCTGTGCGCTGGTGCAGAAGCACCTCCGCCTCCTGCCTCTCCAGCCCCCCCCATACCCATACTTGCAGCTGAGCTGAGCTGAAAATGCGGGGCACGCACTTCACGTGGGATAGAAAGGACCCAAAAAATAGGAGGGGATGTAACCTTCTTAGAGATGCGTCTTTTCACAGGAAGAGGATGAGTTCGCTTATGATGCCTGTTGGGTACAATCGCCAGAATTTGTAAATGTTCATCTTCCACCAAGAAATGGAGATAGGAAAAGGTGTTCATAAACAAAGCAGTATTTGACCTCTCTCAGGTATTTGAATACTTCTGAGTCCCCGCAGGAAAAAGTCCTAATCAACACAGTAAGTAAACTTCTACGGTGTTCCTTAATGTCTTCTGGGACATTAATTCACCACACAGAATTGCCATCAGTGCTAAATAGTTCCATGAAAAACGTGGCCCAGAGAGTTTGTACTGTAAGGACGTCTCTGTCTTCATGAAACTGAATGTCTCCCATCATGAATGAGTCCATTTCCTGGTAAATGTATTGATTTGTCACAATTTAAGGAAAGACAGGAGTGTCACAAAAACTTTCCAAAGTCCTTCTCTTCCTTTGGTCTCTGCTTTACGGTCTGCGTATTTCAGATACAAGGTATCAGGGCACCTACGATCACACAGATCTCACTTCCCCCCAACATCATGTTGCTGAAGCTCATTGTGACTTGTGTTGCCTCCTTGACTCCTTCGGTGTGACTTGCATGTTTAACATTCTCCTGTGTGACTGTAGCCCAGTTCATGCCTCTACTCTCGTGGGAAACTCATCGTTGCACATAATGTGAGTCCGATTTTGAATTCTGTCAGCTCTTGGGCCACAAGACGTTTTCTAAATGTTGGAGATGAAAATATGATATACCATTGGCAAAGGCAAATTAATTCTTAGACTTGAAGGGATGGTGATCTGGGTGGGAAGGCTGGGCCTCCGTGTCACTGTGCCACTCTGGGGACCACAACATCACAGAGCCGGTACACGTGGAGCTGAGCATGGCACTGTGCTTCTTTTGCTTTAGTAAAAATGAAATCACTATTTCCCTTTCCTAGCAAGATGCATTTTGAAAACCCAGCACTTTATATAGATGAGCTCCATGCCAAGCATTTTAAATCCTCAGTATTCTGCAGCATGTGAAATCACTGCAGCCCCGCTTGGAGGAAGAGAAGACAAGGGGCAGCAGCTCCCTCAAAACCACGCTGGAGGCAGCGGAGCTACTGCTCAGTTCCGTCCTCCAGCCAGAGGCGGCTGCACCAGGGCCTGGGCCTGGCACGGTTTGTCTCTACGAAGGTCAACACTGGGCTTCCCCCTGGAGCGCCCGGAAGGCAGGTGTGGGGCTGCGACCAGTCACGAACCCGGGCACAGTGAGCCGGGGCAAGGCCGGGGTGCCGGAGGGAGGGTCCCCACGCCAGCCTGAGAACAGCTTACCGGGCGGCAGGGAGGGCGGAGGGACAGACCGGACGTGGGCCAGAGACCAGACGTGCCTCTGCCGGCTCCAAAGACTCGGCCCGACCAGCAGGGCGAGCAGCTGCGAGCCCAGGGCTCTGCGTGGTAAGAAGGCGTTTCTCCTCCGTGCCCCTCAGGCCCTGGGCACCACAGCCAGAAGTGGCTCGTCCCTTCCAGGGCACGTCGCGACCTCAGACAGGCGGGGCCTGGGGCCCGGAAGACCCTTGCTTCTTCCAGGTGTGCGGGCACCAAGTCTTCAACACTGGCCAGCGGAAGGAGGGGTGAAGCTCAGCCACCCGTCCCGAGGAGCCAGCCATTCTGCACGGAGTCATGGCCGGGTGGCTACAGCGGTGGCCGAGAAACCCCCTGGCCTCTCCCACTCAGGTCCAACCCTGCTGAGGACGTGGCTCCCCTTGCCCCCTGGCACGAGCACAGGGGCCTTTGCTGAGGACTCGGTGGCCTTCCCGGGGCTTTCTTCTCCCCCTCGTGGGCCCAGGCTGGCAGTGCTCCCCCTGCCTCTGGCGGGCCCCGTGCAGAGAAGCCTCTCTCGGAGGCAGTGGCCTTGGCTGGGTCACCTCTACCCCGTCGTCCTCAGCGGAGACACGAACCTGAAAGCAAATCACTGCACGAGCGAAGAGACGCAGGGCGCGGGTCTGCCCTGTTACCCTCGGAGGAGCGGACTCACCACGCAGACTGCCTCGTTGCGGGGTCCAGACGCCAGTGTCAGGGGCCTTGTGTAGCTGACACCTCTGGCTGACCCCAGGGCAGTGCCTGCCTGGGTGCCGGGGACCCGGCCCAGCCCCTTGGTACCAGGACCCGTGCCCTTTTCCTGGATCGTCAGAGCTGCCTCACCCTTCACGCCAGAAGCTGCCGAGCAGCTCCCCGAATGTGGCACAGGCCTTGCGGTTCACTGTCCCAGGGCCTTCTTCAGGATGACAGCGTGAAGAAAAGTGGGGTCCTCCTGGCTGGCAGCTGGGGTGAGCGGGCGGTCTGAGGTGCCTCGTCCCTTCAGCGTCTGTCCACTCCTGTGTCCCGGGTGCCAGCCACAGGTCCTCTGGGAGGGGCCCAGCTCACCCTTTGTGCCCTTGGAGTGCGGTTCCTGGCACACCCTGGTGGAAAAAGCAGCAAGCAGCTCCCCTCTTCAGGGCTGCAACGCACCTCACTCTTGGGTCCCCAAACAAACAAACAAACAAACAAAACATGCAAATCATGTACCTGACCACAGCCTTGTGTCTAACATGTACAAAGAACTCTCACAACTCAATAATAATTTTCAAAAAGCAACTCATCAAAATGGGCAAAAATATGAATAAATATTCTCCAGGAAAGATTCTGATTAAAGCCGTGTGAGAAATGCCATATAATAAGGATGTGGAGAAGTCAGAGCCACCCCCATGCAGGGACTCTCGTGAAGACTCCTAGTTTCTGAAACTATTACATGCAGGCAACCAGACGGAGCAGCGATTCCACCAAGAAGCACAGGTGCAGAAAAAATGAAAACCTACAAAAAACAACACTTTCTATGCATAGAAGCAAAGAGAAACCAGGTCTGATGTAACTTTTCAATGTGAATAAATACATACACACATCATTTCTTGCTCTAATCTTATGCCATCCATAGCAAGCTGTACGCAGTGAATTCAGGCTGTTTCCTGTGCAAGGTATGCAAGGTATGCTGTCCACTAAGCGGCTGTCCTGGCTCACAACTTCCTCACTCCTGCCCTCGGCAGCGAGTACCCTGTGGAGGCGGAGGCTGTACCCACGTTTCTCAGCCAGACCTGGGAGCACAGAAGCTGGCTCCAGCCCAACGCCGGCAGGAGATGCGGTCTGCGCTTCAGCAGGTGAAGCTCGGCTGGGCAACTAGGAGATCAGGACCTTCAGCTTCCTGATTTGAGCACTCAAGGGGAGCTGGCTTTCAGCACAACCATCTTATCCAGAGAGCCAGGGCGTCTGTGTAGTCGTGGCCGAGTGGTTAAGGCGATGGACTAGAAATCCATTGGGGTTTCCCCGCGCAGGTTCGAATCCTGCCGACTACGGAGAGCTGTCCTACTGCTCTTTTGGAGTTAGAAATGTGACCCACCCGCAACACCTTCCTAAACATGGAGCTGGACCCCGACCTTCCAGGGCTGCTCCTACCTCCTGGTCTCCTTCAGTTGCTCTGATTTGGACAATTGGGTGACCCCTGGGCCCCTTTGCCCACCAAACCGTCGTGTTCTCTATTCTGAGGACAAAAGACAAGAGCTTATGACTAGCATAATGGTCATTTCTGTGATGTTATAAAGGAGGTGCTTTTTTTTCAGTGTACTTTCTCAAGTGTGGGTTCATCTCCTGGTGAAGGAGCCAGACTCCAAGACAGTTGTTCTTTTTGAGGAGCCGTCTCACCAGGTGCCACTCGGATTCTTATCTAATCACAGAAATTTGCATTTGGTTTCTAGTCTCCTGTGTTCTATCTAAAACAATCCATCTCTCAAGGCTCTTCTCCCTGGATTAATGGATGAGTCCGAGTTCCCGCCCCTGGAAAGACTCAGGCACCTCCCCGACGGTGAAAGGCGGCCGAGTGCACAGGTAGGTGAGGTGCACGCGCGTGGCACACCAGCCCCTGGGAGGAGGGGCAGAAGGACGCCTGAGTAACGCAGTGACTTAGCGAGACCCTGCCTCAAAATAGACAAATAGAGCCAGCAGTGAAGCTTAGTGTCAAGACCCTGGGTTCAATCCTCAGCATGAAAAGGGAAAAGAAAAAAGTAATTGCCAGATAGGAACTAAAACTAGAGAACGGCAGAGGAGCAGAGCTCTGCAGCCCAGACTCAGCACGGTCCGCGGGGCCTGTACCCGTCAATTCCGAGCGAAAAATGAACTTCTACTTGATATAAAAACGTAAACTAAGGTCACGGCGCAGCTCGGAGGCGTGCTCAGGCCCCAGGTTCGATGCGGGGACTCACCGCGAAGCGGGGCGAGGATCTCCGTGGGGCAGTCGGGCTCTGCGGATCTGCTCTGCAGGGGAGAAGGAGCGCAGGAGTCCTGGGGCTCCGCTTCCCTTTCTTCCTGCGGCCCCGCCGGGTTCTAAGGAAGAACTGCTAAGAAAAGCCGGAGAGGGTGGGCGGGTGGGCTGGGCCCTGAGGGGTTCAGCCTCCACAGGCCCGCCTGGAGCCCAGTCCCCGGCCCGGGGACAAAACACGAGTAGCAGAGGGTGGTTTCGATCCATCGACCTCTGGGTTATGGGCCCAGCACGCTTCCGCTGCGCCACTCTGCTGCTGGCTGTGTGGTCGCGGGTGCTGTCCCGACCTTGGGCCTCCCGGCCGCGCTCCCCCGCCCCGCGCTCCCCCGCCCCTCGGGCCGTCGGCGCCGGGATCAGTTCTCAGGCGAGGGGCTGTTCCGAGCTCCGCTCCTTGGCGCCAGGCAGCGCGTGGGCGCTCGGGGTGACGCGTGAGCCGGGCTCCAGGGTGCGCGGCGGAAGCCGAAGTTCTGGCCGCTGCGAGGAACCAGAGGCGTCCTCAGAGCTTGACCCACCCGGTAGGGCGCAGTGGGTCTGCAGTCACGCATAGAGGACACTTTCCGCGTTGCAGATCTCCGACATATGACAGGAGACATGGTGGCACCGTCCTTTAACCCAGCACTAGGGAGGCTGAGGCAGGAGGACTGTCGTGAGTTCCAGCCAGCATGGGAAACAGACTGAGTTCAAGGTCTGCCTGTTCTGAGTAGTGAGACCCTATCTCAAAAAACAAAACAAAACTAAACAACAAACGCACACCCAGCTGTCTGTGTCAATTGGTAAAAATCTATGCTATACATAGAATTCAATGTCCTGTGATGCAGCGGATCATTGTCATCGGGTTGACAGAGAAAAACGTCACTCCCTGCCCCCCAAGATCTGTCCCTTCCCCTTGAAACAACTTGGTCCCTTCACTCATTTGGAGGGAAAAGTTCTCCTGAAGACTGGGAGTTCTTCAGAGCTGATATTCTGCAAGGGAATTAGAGGAGACGGGGACGGACTTGAGTGTGGGGTGCTGAGGCTGATGGGCCCCAGCTCTGACACAGGACACGAAGAGCCACAGGGGAGACCCGGCCAAGACGCAGCCCACCCTG
>PVIC010046884.1:0-14081 GCA_004025085.1 Thryonomys swinderianus
GTTCTTCTCTTAGTACGTCTCCAGAGACACTGTTGTGCCGGACTGACTTCTCCCCACTTCCTGGGATTGGGCCCTTGTCTTGCACTTCTGTCTTTCGTTGTCCCTTTCCTCCACCTCATTGGTCTCCAAGAGCCTCCTACATCTTGTAAGTGAAACCAATCACATTTCTCCCACCCTTTAAATGTCATGTCTGCTTTGTACTGCGAGCAGAAGTGCACATAGACCTAACTTGGCCTTTCGGCTTGTGCATAGGGGGAGCTGTATGTGCACAAAGGTGCCTTTCATTTCTCTTCCTTTCAGAGCATGCACTTCTTACGGGAATATATGGGGTCCTTTTGAATCTTTTCTCAACAACAAAAAAATCATTGTACAACTGGAATGGTTGGCATATTAATCCCTGGATTATCAAGACCCCTTATTTATTAAATATCTCATCTCTTGCCATGGTGAATAGAAAAGAAGTGATTCTTTTGGAGAATAAATATCAGAATATGACTAGGTGATATTAAAAACAGTGGAAAAGCAGGCCTTGGAATAATGTCTGTGATGTATGGAGTGATTTATTCATTGAATGCTTATTTAAATTATATAACATGATGTACATTTGTTCTTAGACTATTGATTTATAAAATTGAAACCAGTTAATTTATGGTGTGTGTCTTGATCTTTTGGTTTAAATAATATGTTAAAATAACAGCTCTTCTTATTTACTTTCCATTTCTTATTCTTGGGGAGTTGGAGAAAAACAAATTTATAGAATTTTCTCTGGAAAACCTATTAATGCAGTTTAAATATTGTGTGTTACTTTTCTCTTTTTAAAGCATTAGAAATTCAGGTTGTGCTTTAATTTTTGAAAGCCCTTTCCCTCACTCTTTTCATTCTTTTGCTTCCTCATTCATGTCATGTGAGTATCTGCTTTGGCCGGCCTTGTCCTGGATGCTTTTGTGATATCATTAGCAGTAAGCTGGATCGAGCTGACAGCAATAGTTGAGGGTAGGGCAGGTGGTAGGTAGGGTTCCGCATAACTGTGAGAGTGCATTGTGCACACTATGTGGCCCTCACCATGAGTGAACCCGTGAAGTCAGGACTGTTACCGTCTTGATTTAACAAATGAGGAAACTGAGACTCGGTATGGTAGGTCACTTGCCTAGAGAAATGCAGCCATTTTGGAAATCAGCCGTATTTGATTTCATAGCCCAAGGCTGTTCTTCATTCTGCACCTTTGACATTTATTTAATCAACAAATGTGATTTTCATGGTGGAAAGACCCCCATAAGTAACATAAAAAAATAGATACAAATAATAATTTAAAGCAGGGGTAGCAAGCTGGCCCATGAATGGTTGCTTGTTTTTGTAAATAAGGTTGTATCGGAGCATGGCCACATTCATCCATTTATACATTATCTGCCTGCTATCACTGCTTTCAAATTAATTCCGTAGTTGCAACTTACACTGAGCCCAGTGTAGGCAGGTGTAGTGATGCAGTCCTGTATTCCCAGGACTCTGGGAGGATGTGGTGGGGATTGCAAGTTCTAGCTCAGCCTGGGCAACTTGGCAAGAGCCTGTCTCAGACACAGAATCAAAACAAAACAAAACAATCACATTGAATGGCCCACAGAAGTTAAAATATCTACCACATGGTCTTTAAGAGAGTTTACTGACTCTTACTTAAAAGTAAGGTGAAAATGGATTGTTACTCTTATTAGAAGTAATAGGATTATACGAACAAGTGTAAAATTGTACTTACATTAAGAAGTAATATTTGACAGTGCCTTAGATTCCCAGATACTGAATTCTGAGGTTACATTCTCATTAGTACATATCCAATTCTCATGTCTCTTGAAAAAGAATTTGTAATATTGAAAAATAGTTCTGCTTCATTCTGTTAAATGTTATACTTGAGAAAACTTTCTAGAATTTTTCATTCTTTCTACAATATAATTAATCTGGCTGAACTTCCACACTAAAGATGTTACTTAAAAACTTTACTGCATGGCAGCCTGGATAATGATAATTTTGCTTTTTTGTTACTGAAAAATATACTCAATCTGAGCTTTTTGTTAAGAATGGACTTTACATTTTGGTGGGAGATTGTTGCCTTTTCTTGAAAACCCATCTTTTCAAGATAGATTTGATGTGTATAATATTTGCTAGTAATCTTGCTAGAAATGGATTTTCTGGCTAGCATCAAAAGAAAGACATTTTAGAAAAGAGAATTAAACTGGAAACAAGAACAGGTGAGGATTTTACCACCCATGTTAGATTTCTATGTTTTACTTTGAAGACATGTTTCTGAGTGGTTGGAGTTTTGTTTTTGTGTTCCTTCTTTTTCACACAGTCTGGCCTATAGAAGATGCTCAAGAAATGCTTGCATATTTTGTGAGTTTAGAAGGAAATTTTAAGATTAAAAAAAGAGCTACACTATATCAGAAACCTGTGTCTTGCTAAGCAACTTGGGAAAATGTGGCTCCCCTCTAACTTATGAAGATGAAAGTTTTCTGGATGCCCTCCTGTATCAGTCAGATTTTCATCACTGTGACAAAATACCTGATACACAGAGTTTAAAGTAGAAAAGGTTTGACTCACAGTTTTAGAGATTTCAATCCATGGCTTGCTGTCTTTAAGGGAGAGTATCAGGGTGAAAGGATGTGGTGGAGAAAAGCTGCCCAGGTCATGATTTGGAGGAAGCAGAGAGACAGGAAGAGCTGACACAAAAGGAAGGAGACAGGGGCCAGATGGAGCCCCATGACCATACCCCTGTGAACATGCTGACATGCCCAGAAGTGTGTTTTACTTATCTGCTAGGCATCTCTGGAACCAGTCAGGCTGACAACCAAGATGACTATGTTCTCCCTCCTTCCCTTTTCTGTTGCTTCTCTTCCTCTGTGGTTGCAGGATTCTGGAAGGACAGCAGAGGGAGCCTTAGTTGGTAATGATACTGTCTCTTAAAGATGATCCTATTGAGAGGCTTGTTAAAAGTAATTAAGTTTAAATCAGTGGCATAGGGCAGTAAATTCCACATGACTCAGATCATTAGAATTTGAGAAAAAATACTAATTCTGTGCTTCTCATCATTATACTTTGTTATAATTTTGTTGTGGATAATATCAGGATAGTGATAATCACAAATACAATTTATAAGTAAACCTATGTGTATTGAAGGTGGAGACTTGTGATTTTTAGAAAGACAATCCAGTGGATCAAAATGTAGATACAGGAGCCCATCTGCTGCAACACCAAGAGATCTTAGGCAAGATCCTCAGTTTGTTGTTCTGTAGAATGGGTACAAGGGTCCTGCTGTCTCATTGGCTGTTGAGAGGAATTGACTAATATGGAAAGTGCTTTGAACTGGGTCTAGCATGCAAATGTTAACTATTGCTATTTATATGAAACTAGTAGAGATATGTAACAAAAATAATTGAAGATTACTTTAAAGAAGATTTAAGACTTCAGAATCAAAATTTCTTAGTTTGAGTTAATGCTTTCTTGCTGGTGACTGTGGATGAATTATGTAACCTCTCTGAGCACTGGTTCTTTAGTTCTCACTAGGGATGGGAATAAGAATAAAAGTATATTGCATTGACTAAGCCAAACATTTTTTCACTTATTAAGATGTCTATACTTGGGTTACATCTTACGCTCAGTGGTATCTAAGATATTTTTGTTGAGACAGGGTCTCACTTTGTAGTTCAGGCTTGCCCTGAGCTCATTATGTAGCCCATGCAAGCCTGGAACTCAGCAATCCTCCTGCCTCTGCCTCCCAAGTGCTGGGATTACAGGCATGAGCCACCACGCCCGGCACTGTGGTATGTGGTATTGATTGCTGGTGGGCATGAGTCACCACACCCAGCATTGTATGTGGTTGCCGGGAATCAAACTCAGGACCTTGCGCTTGTGAGGCAGGCGCCTGAACCACTGAGCTAAATCTCCGGCCCCCGGTGTCTAAGATTTTTATGAAATGTGATAATTTGTACTTCATAAGGTTGTGTGCAGGATAAATGAGTGGATGAAAACAAAATGATTAGCACATACCTAACATGTAGAAGGCATGCATAAATATACACTACTACTGTTACGACTAAGGTACTGTCATATATATTATTGTGAAAGGGAAAGGGGAAGGCAAAAAGCAATAACGATAGCCAGAGGTGGGAGATTGGCCTGTGTTATCTATTTGGGTCACAGATTTCCACATTCACAGCTCTTAGAAACACTCCGGTGCTATTCGGTTTAAGAAGCCGAGCAACATTTTAAGGTTCTCCATAAAGTCTCTGTGACAGACCGGCGTGATGCTCCTGGTTCATACAATGGGATGCTGTCCATACTCATTGGTCAGGAGAGTATCTGTTAATTCTGAGTCTGCTCCAGGGCTTGGACCTGTGCCGAGGAGGTGGTGTGTGGCAGGATACACCTGCTTGACTGACACCTCCTTGGCTTCTGTGTGTACCGCCTCCTCCAATAGCAGAGACGTGTACACACAAAAAGGAAATCTGCAGAGGGATACAGGGTAAAGTCTGATGTGATCTGACTTCTTTGCTAAGTAAACACTAGTGTTTTTCTTCTTAATCTGGTATAATCTTTTATTTTTTTTTAATTTCAAGAAGAGAACCATGATTAACATCCCATTTCCAGTACAGAACACCCTGTCTTTGCAGAGACTGAACATTTCTAGCCAACACAAACATACTGCTTGTTCCATTGGGTCAGAAGCAGAAACTCATAGTTATCGCTTTGTAGCCAGTGTTTCTTGTATTCAGGCCAACTCTTCATGGCTTCCCTCTTGGCTCACTGTGGATACTCGGAACCTGTGTATCCGAGGGGCAGCAGACTTGTTCAAGGGCTTCAGCATTTACCTGCTACCTTTCTGGGCAGGTGTATGTTTAAAACCACAGGGAAAGTGTGTTTTTGGCTCACTAGTCATGGAACCCAGGTGTGTACTTTTGCCAGTGGAGAATATCCCGAGGTGGTGAGTCATAGATCCTTCCAGATGGACTTAGCAATAATAATGACAATTTAGCATCCTTGTTATTTGGGGTGAGGGATCCAGAGGTCTTTTATATGAAATCCTCAGGCATTTCGCTTCTCACCTTCTTGATCATGGATTTTTAGAATCAGTGAGTGTAACCCTAAAAGTTAGATTCTAGAAATGATAGATTCTTTGTATCTTTTCAAGCATCAGCTCGTTTCCAGTTCTGTTTGGAATCAGAAAATCTCACATTAATACCACACTTGAACAGTGCCTTGGTTAACATTATGGGTACCTGGAACACACACTGTGAAGAGAAACCGAAGGAATGTCTCCCCTGCAACTCGCCAGGGCTGGGTTTTGCACGTTCTTTCAAAGTAACTGCTGCCTGGCTTCCTCTGAGTGGCTGTCTGCGTCGCTAAGACTCTGGTTGTGGAGCACCTAATTCCCTTCTGTTGCTTACTGGCTTTCTAATTTTTCCCTTGTGATCATAGTTATAAAACCTAATTTCCAGGGGGCCTTGTGAATCACATTAGTAGCTTTGTGTTATAATAGCAATTTTATATTGCATTGGTATTCATTTTCACTATTACAGAGTAATCAAATCAGCACCTCTCTTATTATGCCGTTGAAATAGAAAATAATGGGACTGTAATGTAAAACTGCTAATGTGATGAAACTCGCTCATTGTGTTAGGGTGAGAATGTCCTCCTTTCTTGTTCCAGCTCACTTGAAACTGTGATTGAGGAAGGAAATGGAAAGCATTTCTACATCTGTGATAAGGCTCAATGTACATCCTTCATTTGAATACGTAATTGCCTTTGGGTGGTTCAGCGGGTGCTTGTTCGTGCACTCGGAGGCCTTTCCTGCCATCGTGGTGATGCCGTGGCAGGAGGAAGGCTGTCCGGACCAGCTTTATACTATAGTCTCGTTTTAATCATGAGCAGCATTTAATACGGCTTTGCTTCCAGAGGGACTGTGCGTGCCCTCCTTCCTGCTCGTCCAGGTCTTCCTCTGGTTTGTTGTTGTTTGAAAACACGAAGAGTCCATTTAGGCTCCATCATTAGGAAGTACCACAAGGGCCCCGAAGGTGCTGGTTTGACAGGGACGTTGGGAGGCAGGTCAAGTGACTGCCTAATGAAGATGAATGAAGAAAATTGCCGGTACCAGGATCACGCGGGGGCTCCCAGCCCAGGTTGTCGGAAGTGTGATGGAATCTCATCGCTTCATTTATCAGTGTCATATTTGGGCTAAAAGTGAGCAGTATTGTTCTCATTTCTCCCAGATGGATAGGTCAACTTTAATATTTATTGCTCTTGTAGAACATTTGTTTGATGTATTTCCATTAGCTAGGCAATAATAGAAAAGCAGTGGAGAGAAACATAAAACAGTTCCTATTCAGTTGAAATACAGCATATACTAATGTGTAACTATGGCTTGAAGTGCCATTGATTTCCCCCCCTTTTGGTTGATGACATGATTGTATATATTAAAGATTCCCATGAAAATACTGGGGAAGCAGCATGAATGTAATATATATTGAGAGCAGCTGGTAGGGAATAAATTGTGTTGTCTTTTGATTTTCATGATTTGGTCATATAATTGGCGAATTTCTCTTGGCTGTATATTAAATTCTTAGCCCAATATCATATTTTAGAATGGGAATAATGTGCAGTAGATCACATCATCTTCTGAGTTCTTCGGCGAATCTCAATAAAGCTCGAATTTTCTTCACTGTAGAGAGCAAATTGTTTTTGTGGCAGAATAATGTTGATATTTTCTTTATATCTTTGTGGGAGAAAATGCCTTGTTACAAAGTGTCTTTCCCCATATGTTTTGAATATATTAAAGATAAGACCCTAACCATTCAGAAAGATTGGCTCTACAAGGATCGCAAACTCCTGACTTATTAGTAGATGTTCACGTTTTGAAGTAATCTGAACACTGGGGTGTTATTTTATACTGTGGGACAAACCTACCTCTTTGTGGAGTAGGTGTTGTCTTAAGTGCAAAGCAAACATCCTAGCCATATGTTTCTATAATTTAAATTAATTTGGTACAGTCATACTGTTAATCTTTAGTGACTTGTTGATTGGCATTTTGCAGACATATTTCTGGAAGGCTCCCAATACCATTTTCTGCAGCCTTTCTGGCAGTAGCAAAGAGCAACATTTCCACAAATTGGAATCTTGTACAGCACTGGGAAGCGAGCCAAGATTTAAATTAGACAATAACCTCTGCTCTGTATATAGCTTCTATTCTTCAGCTGTAGGCAGAGTGATTTGTTTAATACAGTCAGCCCTGTAGCATATAATAGACTGATATGTGAGTCACTCCTTGGCAATGTGTGTTTCTTAAATTTATATAGATTGAACAACTGGTTGGTAATGTACTTAGTTACAGTTGTACAAACAATAACTATTAGCAGGACTGAAACGGCCTGGAAGGGCTACACCGGGCTGGCGTTTGTGAGGATCCTGGAAGTATGGCCGATTTTCAGAATAATTCCCCTTTTGAGGCTGAGTCTCTATTTCATAAGCATGAGTGTGCTTTTTTAGTAAAATAGCCATAAAAGTTTTATGTTTTAGTTCCCTGTTTCTCATTTTCTATTTGTTTGAAATTGAATTGGGGGAACCTAATTAGCTTCAAAAATTAAACTTAACATCCATCTACATTTGGGAGAAGATAATTCGGTTGTAGCTTTTATCTTATGTGTGTATTTTTCTAAACATTTGCTGTTTCTTTTCATAGAACATGGCTTTGGCTATGTATTTTCTAGTTTTTTTTTTTCCAGGTTAGACTGTGTCTTTGGCATAAGCTGTTCATAGGTTGAAAGAGATCTTTCTCAACAACAAAGATCTTTTCTTAAGGGAAAGCCTGTGCTCCAAGTTCAGTTCATGTTTATTTAAAAGATTAAAATCATTAGACCAGATCTCACTTTTTTGTCCAAAAGAAAATTGATTTTGCTTCCCATAAAAGTAAGATCTGAAAGAGGATATTCAGGAATACGCAAATAGAAGCGATGTAGAAATCTGTTTGTGCAGCTCAACAAAGCAATTCTGCTTTTACCGCTGAACATTTACTTACTTAGTCTTGGTGTGAAAATATCCGAACAGAACTGTCACCTGTCTTTAGAAAGAACTTCTTTTTGTAAGGCAAAGGGGGATCTGAAATGTTTATTGCTTTGGGTTTTGTTTTGTTTTACCTCTGTCAACGGGAGTGTTTATAAAATAACGTAGCCTGTAAATATTGAACAATACAAAGACATCTTTCATAACAGTTTATAGTACGTTTCATGTGCTCGGTGGAAGCCAAGCAGTAGTTAGTGGCAAATGATATGCCAATCAAAAATTATTATTGCGAGTGTAACCTGGTATAATGCGTATCTTATCTGCAAGTGTCAACGTGATGTAAGCCAACTCTTTGTCTTTTAAAGTTAAGCTCTTGTTTGCCCTCAGTTAATTCTGTCTCCCAAAGGCTCATTTGAATTGCATAAAGGATAATCTGCTTGACAGTTTTATACATTTAAACAATCTTGATTATATGGTATTTTACATGTTTTTTAAGCTCCCAGTTACTATTTTATGTAGGCTTTTAAGTCTCTAGTTGGAAAAGAATGAGAGAAACTGATAGGTAGAATTCGATACTCTTTTGTGAACGACGTTTCAAAAAACCAGGTAGAGCCTGTGTTTTCACTCCCGTGTGGCTCGCAACGATCTTACCCGATCACGGATGGGAGGGGAGGTGAAGGCACTTTTCAAAATTACTCACACCAAACTAGTGAAATAAAGGACAGAAAACACAATATCCAAGTTTCACTGTTTGGAGGTAGAGGTTTATATACATTCTTCTCTTCTATGCAACCTCACTACTTAATTTGGCTACTTTCTAAATAAATTTCGATTTAGGGTCAGGTGCCCCACTGCAAGAATTTGGAAAGCCTCTGTGTTAGCTGTGCCCTGGATAGGCATGGGGCTGCATTCATACTATGGGTAGTGAGGAAGTTACCATTTGCGGCCAGACAGACTAACTTAAAATCCTGTACCCACCACATGCACGTGTGCTGTGTGATATTTGACAAAGATGTTAAATTTCTCTGAGAACCTTCACCTATAAACTGAAGGAGAATAATACTCCTCTCCTAGGACTGAGCTGAAGTGTATTAAAATGTTACTGCTCTTACCGTTTATCCTTTCCACACTTGAGGGAGGTTTGGAAAAGCTGGCCCAGAGGGATAACTTTAGTACTTGGTTGGTTTTCACTAACACATGATTTGGTGATTTTCTTGATTAGTGGAAACTCACACAACTGTTCCCTGTAGCCTCTGAAGGAAGGAATCTTGAAGTGTGGAGGCAGGTGGGAAGTGTAATTAGGGGAGGTAGAGTGCTCTTCTTTGCCTCTAGAAAAGCTACCCGAAGACGCTGGGTGGCATCTTTGGACTGATGGACTGATGGCTGAAAAGGGGGATTTCCTCCCATCTCTTCACTAAGCTGCTGCGCAGGAGTACTGCAAGTCCAGGAGAGGGACTGTCCACTCTAGAGATGAACAAACAGGAGCTGAGAAAACTGAAGGAACTTGTGAAGATCCTGGTTGGTGGATGAGATTTGGATCCTTGTTCCAGCACAGCATCTGTATCCACGTCCCTTCGGCCGCACAGGCAGTGCCCCTGCGTCCAGGCAGTAACCTCTTCGTGGGCGATCTTCTAACCTCTGCTACCTGTAGGGTGCTAGGATATTGTAAATGAATTAAACAAACCATGCTGGCCATTTCACATACACTCTGTACCCACTGGCCTACAAGAGAGGAGGAAAGCTTGCCACTGGAAGGCACGCAAGCTGAAAAGCCCTGTTCTCCAAGATCTGTAGTCAGGTTAGCCAAATAACTGCATCTGTCCGACATAAGAATGCTGAATAAATATTGATGGAGAGATTGAAGGAGGTAATTAACTGCAAGTGAGTGTAATACGCGAGTAGTGAGATGAGGCCTTTCGAGTGGAAGGCCAATGAGAGGGATGGACTCATTAGAGAACTGAACAACACAGAATGGCTTAAGAAGCATAGAGCGATTGAGACGGACTTCAAAGATAGAAGTGTAAATGACTGAATGTGGCACAGAGGCTCAGAGGAGCTGAACAGCTGTAACAGATAGATCCACAGAGGATGGCAGGCAAAATTCTGAGACACGTGTATTTCTTGTTCACTTGCTTGGTTCAAGGTTGTTTCAATTGGGAGTAAAGGAGGAACTGAGCTTGATGGAGGCTCTATCATCTTCTTTTCATCCAGATGGGGTAGAAGCAGAAATAGAAGGTGGAGAAGCCACACCTGCTTCTCAACTGCTTTGTCCCTAAAAGTGAGACACATGCTTCTGCTCTCCTTGCGTAGAAGAGAGCAAGTTCAGTGCTCCACCAAAGTGCGAAGGGATTGGAAACAGCCAGAAACTCTCTACCATGGAAAGAGGGTTGTAAGTTTTAGAAAATAATTAGCTGTTAGCTGCCACAAATGACAAGCAGATTTTTTTTTTTTTTTTTTGCTGGACTTAGAGGGTTCTTGGGGAGTTGGAAGGAGCAATGATAAAATTATTCTTACAGTTGTGAACGAAGGGTTTTAGGGGAATTTTGGATTATCACTCAGAAAATATCTGTTCTCCTAAGATATAAAATTCAAGCCTTTCAATACTGGTGAAGATAAATGTTTAAAGAGCTTGTGCCCTCAGGGAGAGTTATAAACAGTGAAGAAGTGTCTCACATATTGACATTGAATGCAAGGCGTGTAGTGGTGACTGAGGCACTGCTTGGGTAATTATGTGCTTAAAGAGATCAGAGTGTGGGAAATAATTACTACTTTTCTCGCAGGTAAAGCTGGAGGTTTTATAAGAAAGGTGGGATTTCAAGAATTGGAGGCAACAGCCTTCGGGATGAGGTATGTTCTAAACAAGGCTGTTTTCAGGAAGATTTTTAGGCAGATTGGAATGAAGGTAATGATGTTGAGAAAAGTTTCTTACTAGAATAAAAGAGGTTAGCATGGACAAATGAGAACATTTAGGCTTGTCAAATATTTATAACCAACTGTCTGTCTTTATTCTCACCAGTAGATAATTCTCTTCAGATGATGCGTGTTATAAAATGTGCTTTATTGCTTTTCATCATCCTGTAGTTTATTTATCCGTTTATTTTTTTAGCCTCTCCTGGGAACTCACCAATCCTACTTTCATTTTATGGTCCAGTTTATGGATATGCTGAACTGGAATAAAAATTGTAGCTCTCCCTTTAGCGAAGAGCTGGTTTCTAAAGAGGAAGATGGGTGGCATGTACGTATGTATGTATAAATGAGTGTGACAGTGTGTGGGGGTGTGCGTGTGTATGGGAGCCCAAGGTTAAGTGTTACTTCTGTTTCTTATTTGCACTGTAGTTTGCATAAGTTGTCTGAAATATTGCTCCTGAGACCCTGTCCCTTTGACCCAGTGTAAATCACTGGTCTCCAATAACTTTCTCTCTCAGTCCATCGCCTGTGTGATTGTTGACTGCGCAGTTGACAGTGGGACGCTCAGTCCTGTCCACTTGTTCTGTGTTCAGTGAAAGTACAAAGGACGTGTTTGTTTCACTTGTGAGAATAAAGGGGGAAAGCTCACCTGTTTTGCCTTCAGAGGAACTCTTTTGATGTGAATCCTTTTGGTGTTCTCAGAGAGAAAGCTGAGGTGAATTTTTTGTTTTTGTTTTTCATTTGGGTTGTCTGATCTATCTTGTGTCTCTCATGGAAACAAAATTGGAAGTTGAAAGAGTTTTCTGTTGAGAAAAAAAGAAAAAGGAAGATTGTTTTTATTTTTCCTCAAACCGGAAGCAAAGATGTGCCCTTCCACTTTTCCTGTCCTAACCTGTAACACTTGGCAATGTTTGGAGCCCTGACTCCGTGGAAAAGGCAAGCATGAATTACTTCGGGTTGGCTCTCTGTCTTAGGTCCCAGCTATCATGGGAAAATAATTCAGTTTCTCATGCACATTCTACGTGAGATGAAAGAATTGAGGGGTATATTTGTAGTTTTAAAAGTGACTGATTACACAGTGTCAGGAAAGTTTCCCAAATACTACCAAGTAATTTGATATCAAAATTCACTGTACACATTTATTCTGGGTGATTCAATTTATTAGGCAAAGAACCTAATAAACATGAGGGAGTCATGTTTCAAAGTCAGCTTTTCAGATCAGAGTCCTTTAAAAGCCACTTGCTTTCTGTCACCGTTGATTGCGTGGCGGGTAGCCGTGCACACAGCTTGGCATGTGGCCATGGGCGCCTTCTTTCACAAGAGGCTAGAAGCCCTCAGAAAAATCAAAATGGTGCAGTGAAACATACTGATGTGTCATGTTCTAGTCTTTGTGTAACGCTTATGCTCCATGTGTCCCTCTCCAGAGATGGAGCTAACTCTGTTAATGACCTCACAGGATCAGTTCTGCATAGGCAGAAAAGGTTTATTTAGCACCACTGGTGTCCCCTGGATTGTATCCAGTTGTGAGAACAAAAGGAATAAGCACAAAGAGATGTGATTTCTTGTGACATTTACACTTAATGGGTGGGGTACCTCAGTCAAATAATTACCCAGCTATCCACATTGGACTGTAAAGTTGCAGTTCTGGAGATTAAACAAGGTAAACGTACAGGTCCATCCTCGGCACTAATGCTAACAAAGCACAAACCACGTTCTCACTTTTTGAACAAAGTTTGAGAGGCTGCTGTGAGTCTTCGGCTTTGTAATGAGATGGCATATGTATTGTAGGGGTAAGGGGTGCTGTAAACCTAATTATGTAAAGAAGATAATGAAACCAATCATTTATAGAATGGAGGAGCCTCTACATCGTGCTAGCAAGGTGTGCAGTGAGGAAGAAGGTTAGACTATTGAAAAGAAACAGAGGCAAGAAGAGAGGGATCATGGGAGAAGAGATGATGCATTTGACCTTAGAGAAGGAAAGAGAGGTTGTGTAGATGATGTTGTGTCTGTCTGTGAATATGGGTTTTCTCCACTGAGGACTGGAGTTTGTACTCAATAGGCTACAGGTTACCACTGAAGGATTTTAAGCGTGATAGGGACATGCATGATCAAATTTCCATTTGGAAGGCTAACCTGACTAAGCACTAAATAAATTATGCTGCAGCCATACCATAGCATACTGCAGAGCTATTAAAAAATGTATTGTAACTTGGGCAAGGTCCATACCTGGAACCCCAGCTGCCCAAGAGGCTGAGGCAGAAGGATTGAATGTTGGAGCTCAGCCTGAGTAACTCAGGGAGGCTCTGTCTCAAGATAAGGGCTGAGAATTTAGTTCAGCAGGAAGGCAAGGCCTTGTGATCAGTCCCCCTTGCAACAAGAAACAAGGTTGGGGATGGAGAGAGGGAGGGAGGGAAGAAGAGAGAAAGAGGGTAGTTTAATAAAAAGTAATAGGCTGCTTAAGAAGAATATGTCTGAAATTGGTCAAGATAAGCTTTGCAGGGCCGGAGGGTTAGCTCAGTGGTTCCGGCGCCTGCCTCGCAAGCGTAAGGACCTGAGTTCGATCCCCGGTTACCACATAGAATGCTGGGTGTGGTGGCTCACGCCTGTAATCTCAGCACTCGGGAGGCAGAGACAGGAGGATTGCTGAGTTCATGGCGGCTTGCCTGGGCACCATAGTGAGCTCAGGGCCAGCCTGAACTACAAAGCAAGACCCTGTCTCCAAAAAGCAAAAAAAAAAAAAAAAGATAAGCTTTGCATTGGGTCTAGAGGCTTTAAGTTGTTGGCAAGCTATATAGGTCAGTATTCAGAGGGACTTGGAAATTTGAAACCTCGCACAATGGAAGTGATTTAGATTGGGGAAGAGTGGTGCAGGTGGATGCCATGAATTATCAGAGCATGTTCTAAGAAGAAACGGAGAAACCTCCAGGGAGATAAGAATATTGGCACAGAGTGACTGTTTCCAAATGAAATATTCTTTCAAAAAGGAAGCAGATGGAAGTGTCAGAGAAGGAAAGGTGACCAGTTGAGACAGAGATACAAGGAGTGAAATGTCCATGGGATTTGGTATTTAGGAATTCACATAGATTCAGGGATAGCAGGTCAATAACGAGAAGAAGACACCGGAAGAGGTTTAAGGA
>PVIC010046885.1:0-14083 GCA_004025085.1 Thryonomys swinderianus
CTATAGACTACTGATGAGCAATTACACAGAGACGCTCAAATACTCTAAAGAAAATAACTGCTTAAAGAAGTTTGAATAAAATGTTTAAATTAAAGAGAAAATCACCTTCAAGTATCAACATAGTATCAATATTGGGTTCATCTTGCATTACATTCTGTCTTTGCATATTAACCTGGTAGCACTTATCAATTTAGTGTATAGTCCAAGCAACAAAGCAGGGTGGGACTCAACCCCTCACTTCCAATACAAGACCAACCCAAATTTAACATGTTATCAAAAGATCCAGGACTGAGACTAGAAAATAAGGGAATTAAAAATTATGTTGTTATTGTTAATCTAATGGGAGAGTACAGAATAAGTGGAGACCATACATCATCTTTGTCTATGTCTTCTTGAGGATCAAAGTATAATAAACCATCTAGCTCTGTCCTGCATACCAGAAAAGTTTCAGCAGGCTCTGGAAACAAACTGGTGACTGGATGAACCGTATACAACTCAACTAAAGGCTCAGTGCAAAGGAGGACAACAAAAATGTAGCAAATACTGGGTGCTGAAGGGCGACCTTGTGACATGTTCTGCAGTAGAAGTCAGAGGGGCGTAAAGCTGATCAACAGAGATAAAAGAGTTTCCTTCTGGGCTGGAGATTTAGCTCAGCGGTTCCAGTGCCTGCCTAGCAAACATAAGGTCCCTGGTTCCATCCCCCTGTAACCACATACAACAATACCAGGCATGGTGACTCATGCCCACCAGCAATCAGTACCACATACCACAGTGCCAGGTGTAGTGGCTCACACCTGTAATCCCAGCATTAGGGAGGCAGAGGCAGGAGAATTGCTGAGTTCGAGGTTTGCCTGGGCTACATAACGAGCTCAGGGCCAGCCTGAACTACAAAGCGAAACCCTGTCTCAAAAAAAAGTTTACTTCATGTTTTCCTCATTAACATTCTCACTGTAGTTCTGCTCATGATTACCTAATTTTAATTGGGATGGTTTTAATATTTCTGTTTTTCCTCTAGACCTTAAAAATATTCCAAATGCAAGAAAAGACCACAGAAATGTGTGCCTTATTTATCACAGCATGTTTATTGGACTGACCATCCCACCGACAGGACACATGAGGACCACTGAGTGTGGTGGTAAGAAGCTGGAGTTTTCTTTCCAAACACTTTTCCTTCTCATTTGAAATGAAAGTATTCACATCATGACGCAAATGTAACAGATCAGATATTCAAGCATAGTTGTTCAACCACTGAGGGCCAAGAACTATGCGTTCACAGGGTGCTGCCTTCATTAGAGACACCCCGTGGCATTCAGACAATATGAAACCAATCTGATCCTATCCTCCCAGGAACAATTTATATCTTATTCATCTCTTCATTTCCTGTACAGGAATGAGTACATGTTACTTCCAAAATAAATAAATAAATTTCTTAGACCTCAGCTACACAGTGCTTGCCAATACTATTAAGTATTTTATTTTAGAACAGGCAATGTAATAGTCAAGATTATCCACAGAAACAGATCCAATGGCCTATACATAGAGAGACAGATGACATATCCATCAATGGAAGGGTGGGGAGGAGAGAGAAAACAGGAAAGGAAACTTGAGGATCTGGCTGATATGGTGATGCAGGCTGAGAAATCTCACAGCACATCACTTGCGTGCTAGAGATCCAGGGACACTGGTGACGTGGCTCACTCCATCCAGAGGCCTGAGAAAATAGTACAAGTCCTAGAAGGCAGACATCAGTGAACTCAGAGCCTTGAGGTCTAAGGGAAGGGAAGAGAGGAAAGGAGGGAAGAAGACGACAAGAGAAGGAGGGAAGAAGGGAGACAAGGAGAGAAAGGGAGAGAGAAAGAAAGACAGAGACAGAGACAGAGATGGAGATGGAGATGGAGATCGCCTTTACACCAAGAATTAATGCTTTACCAGATCCGTGGGTGGCCCTTAATCCAGCCAATTTCACACCTCAAACCAAGTGTCGCAGTCATTCTGTTCATCTCTAAAAGGGTAGACAGAGTACACAGGTGATGATGGTAGTGTGAAAACCTCCATGTGAATAATATCGAAGAAAGTCAGAAAAGAAATATTGGTCGGTTTTTACTTAATTAAGTTAACTGAAGTGTCACTGATCATTGGTAAAATCTGCCAGGAAGTGTGCGCATGCACATGATGGAAATACTTTCATTTCAAAGGGGAAGGCACAGTCTCTAGGAAGAAAAGTCCAGCTGTGATGAGAGACAGAGAAAGTTTGCTGTTAAGCACAGACCTTGGGTAGGAAGGAGCGTCAGTCCATACGATGAGTGCATATGGTGACAATTATCAGGGTGACTGACTAAATTTCTCTAAAAGAACCAATTATCTGAGGTCTGGCTTCACTTATGAAATTTGGGGCAAGAAGGAAAAATTTAATAAGGACTTTTTCCCTGGAGACAACAGCAACTAGTAACAAAGGTTAAGAAAAAGTAAAACAGCAAACCCAAACTGAAAGAACAGTATCAATATTTAATCACAGCAGGCTAAGGGTTGCTGAAGCTGGAGGTACTAAATGTAATTGAAACAAAGTACAGTGATTCCTGATGCGGGGTGCGGGTGGTAGAAGGACTTGTTCTCCCAGTGTCTGTGCCCCATTACCTGGGGCACAGTATTGGATTGTGCCCATCACAAACACATCAAATCAGCAGCCCAGGGAGGATAGCGCCCTTGGGACAGGAAGGAACCTTAGTAATTTCACTTCACATAACAAATCAGCTGTTTAGTCATACAGTACAGAAGTAGTTCCCTTCTATAAAATGGAGACCACAGAAGAATAATCTAGCCAGCATACTAAGAAAGGGAAATAAAGGTGTCTGGGAAAGCTCTTTGAAATCCTCAATGGCTAATTTGGGAATTCTAGACTTTGTGTACTAGAGAGGCGCAGTAAAGATATTATTAAGCAATTCTAATACAAGAGACATATTACATCGAGGACGAACTCTTAGTTCTATAATTGCTACTTATCTCGGACTTTTTATTCACAATCTCAGAGGACATTTCCAAAAGTTAATTCTGTGGCTACCTCTGAACAGTATAACATGAGGGCTCCCTGTTCTTAGAGATGTTTTCTCTCCATAACCTCAGATTAATAACCATGCCTTTCTAGGTACTGTTATTAAGCTGAGGTTTATGATCCCCCTTCCCAAATATCAAATTAATAATTTTTCCTACTCTGAGCTAGGAAAAGTAACATCTTTATTATTCACCTTTGTGACGCCAGCCTTGCTGAGTCTGAACTACAGCTGCACGTGTGCATGTGGGAAGAGATGATGGATGAACGGACTATGGGACGGACGGGTGGATGACTGGATGGATGGGTAGATGATGTCTCAGACTTGGAACTCCTAGTTTTCTATACTGTGTGCCTAAGTCCACTGACAATAAACACGTACTTGGTTCATAGTCACACCTGACTTCACGAGGTACAAGGGTGTCTGTCCGTCTGCAGGTCAGAGTTATCTCTCTGGCTGGATCTGAGGCCAAAGCAGCACAGGAGTATCTTGCAGGTGAATGGGAGAGGCATGAGGATCCCTGAGACCCAAGCACAGCCATCTAACGCTCAACCCCTTCATTGACCTAAGATTTTGTTAAACGTACACAACAACAGTCGGGGACAACTGCAGTATGGGCAGCTCTGGGGACGTCAAGTGAGTCAGAGGCAGAAGTCAACTTCCCCATGGTTTTTCTCTTTTCCAGACTTACGATCTGATGTGAAACTCAAAGCACGCAGCTACAAATACGTTTTGCAATCTGCTGGACCAAAGTTATTTACGGATTGTTGTTCCCAGGAAAAAGAAAAATTCTAAGGCAGGAACACCCATTAACACAGTTCACTGTAATAAACTGAAGTGTTCTCATTTCCTTCAGAACAAATGAGACACTTGGCAAGACACAAAACTTTTTTTGTTTCTCTATTTTTCCATCTGTAAGGTTCTTCTCCCCATCTGTAAAAAATAAGGAACAGGTAATTTGCTTATCATACATATTATATAAAGTGGCAAACAAATTGAGTTGAGAATGTATGTTGTAAATTTTAACTTAGAAATCAGTGACTATTTCAAACAATGGAATTATGTATTTTTCTTCATCTTTTAACTACATAAGGGAATCCAATCCTGCCAAAATATTGTATTTATTGAGTTCCCTGAGAGACAGACAGACAGACAAAGAGATAGAGAGACAGAGAGAGAGAGATCAAGTGTCTCAGACTGCTGGTGGTTTTGCTGATGTCTTGGTTCTGAGGTATTCAAGGATGTCACAGCACAGGTGCTATATGTTCTTCCACCAGGAAATGATGCATCTAAAATTCAAAGATGCATATCCTCATTCTCAGGCAGATTGGTTGCAAGGAGAGAAAAGTACTCCAGGGTTGTCTGCTAAGAATAGGGCAAGATGAGGGAGGAATCTGTAATTTGAAGATGAGTTTAGAGCAGAACTTTCCAGAGGACAACCACATTTCCTTGACAATAATTCAGTCATCTGATTCTATAAGATGTTAGGCATGATGGAAGCCAATTACATATTGTTACCATTTGGGTTATAAAAGCCAAGCAAAGTTTGCTTACATTGCTGAATCACATAAATAAAAGGAAATAATTACCATTTTTGCTTGTCCAGGAATTCGGGGTTATTTTGAGATAAGGTCTCACTGTACTGCCTAAACTGATCTCAAATTGTGATCTTCCTGTTTCAGCCTCTTGAGTGGATAGAACTACAGATGTACATCATGAATTGAAGCAAGAAATGTTATTCTGATCTGATTCCAAAACTCCGTATCTTTCCTCCCCATGGTGGGCATCCTGCCTGGGACCCTGAATTGTCTGCTTGGGTCTGACAACTCCAGTTACAGAGCTTCCGAATGAGTCAGCTACCGCCTCCTAAAGAATGGATCTTAAAAACAGCCCTGGTGAGTTACGAATGCTAATGGCTAGTCTCCATCTCAGAGTCTTGATCTCCAGGAAACCAGCTATCATTCCCAGAACCAGGACAAACGATTGCACCAAGGCAGTAGTGCTGAAACGTGGGAGGGACAGAAACTTCAAGAGATGCAAGGAATTAAGACTGACAGGATTTAGGGAACAACTGAATAAAAAGGCAACAAACAACTTTCTAATGTGGAGTCCTGTTTAAATGATCTTACATAAGCTATCTATTATGTATGTAGATAAACATGTGCACATACAAACATGTAGTTTTCTGTGTGTGTCCTTTTCCCTTCAGAATTATTACATTGTATTCCAAAGATGCCATTGAAAGCTACTGAGCAGAGGAAATCACAAAGAGAGAAGAAAGAGATCTTGGAATGGCCCTGAAGGATTTCCGTAGCCTGGTAGGGTAAAGTGACTACAAGAGGAGACTTAGAGACAGTAAACAGTGATACAGGAGAACACTAGGACACTACAGCATCACAAGAGGTGAAAAAGGAAGAGAAAGCTAATACTGACTCAGCCCCTGCTGGAAGAGTGTGATGAGAGGAGAGGTAAAGAAGGGCCCTGGGCTCTTCCAGTATGGGACCCAGGGGCAGCCTTCCTGAGGACAGCTTGGGTGTTGCAATGGTGGTCAAAGTGAAGAGAATAGAAGAGGAAATGGGGAAAATATGTTTTAATGAAGATATCGGGATGGGTAAAAGTTAATGGAATGAGAAAATCTGTAGACTACACGTCCACAACAAATATATAGAAACTGTAGGAAGTTTTATTTTTAAAATCATTTTAATAAGGATGGGAGTACTGTAAGGTGAGAAAAGGTGCCATAGTGGGTTAGAAGATGAGGAGAATATCTCAAAAGGACAATGAGATGTGAACAGGGACAACAAGCCCAACTCGCCAGGTGAGGCCTAGTGTGAGAGGGCTGAGGGGTCCACAGGCCCCACCTCTGTGACAGCGGATGTAAAGCAGAGGGTGTTGGGTGGTACAGCATGTGCTCTCCCCACCTCCTCTATGAGCCCTCCACTCGGGCACCACTGAGAGACAGGTCTGGAGAGAAAGAGCAGCACCCTGTATCTGGTGGTATAAAAAGGAAAGACTATCAGCTCGTCATGACCAAAGGGCTAGAACATTTGCCCTTTGTCACCTGGGAAGAACAACATTTCAAGAAAGACAGTAAAGGAAATGTGTCTCTTCAAGAGAAATCAACAGATGGTGATGACTTGAAAATATCAATAAGACAAGAGGTGATTTGTGGCACGAGTACTTAGTACCAATCAGGGTGCTTAAATAAAAAGTGATGTTAAAGAAAGGTATAGAGTGGACATGATGGGGAAAGGAGGGAGCGGAAATCCCCACACTGAGGATATATCCTTTAACTTCAGGAAACTGAGAGACCCAGGAAACAAATCATCAAGTTTCAGTGTAAGTTTAAAATCAATTTCAGAAGGTAGAAATAAGAAAAAAAAAATCCCAGAACACCAAGAATAGATATCTGTAATAGTTTACAGAGATTTTTTAAAGATTGCCTACAAAGGAATGAGAAGAAGGGCATATTTATCACTAGCACCACTTGTTTCAAGAAAAAAAATGGAGCTTATCTCTAAGATAATAAAAAGAATAATTTTTGAGCAAAGAATGCTATTTGTGGCAATATTATCACTCAAGTGTGAGAACTAAACAAAGATATCTTCAGAAATAAAGTATCTGAAATGTTGCTGCTCCAAGTGTGTATTATTAATTCAGGTGGATAAAAAGCAAAGAGGATTACAGAAAGATGGTAGTTTGGCCACCTACAGCTACTTCTGCTTCCTCTTAAAATCTCACAAAAAGAATAATAGAGACATTTAAAGAGGAAAAACCTCCAGATCTGGGGAAGATGAGAGGGGAGTAAACAATAACAGAATGCTGAAAGGTGCAAATCACTTCAATCATGAGTAAAATATATCTGACACTTGAGAAAACTGAATTCCAAACAAGCAGGAGGGAAAGCCAACAGCAAGTACAATTTATACCAAAACGGCCCAAAACTCAATAATTGAGGAAATCAGGTGGTTTGAAAGGTGGTTTGAAAAGAAGGAGCTAAATTAATGGTGATTGGTTGGAAAATCCATTTCAGAGGTCATCACATCTCTCACTGACTTGGGTCAGCTCATTGACCGCCTCTCCTTCGCCTGGGAATGGACTAGTGGGTTGTATCTGAGAGGATGTAACAACACCGGGCTGCTAGATACCGAGTACTGTGGGGATAGCAGGCAGAGTGGTAAAGACAGAGGGCTTCAGCACATTGATAAGTACTGCGTATAGACAGCCCCATGTTCTTTCTTTTTTTTAAGTTTCATTTTAGTTGTACAAACTTATAGGATATCTTCTGATAACTGGATACATATATACAGTGTGGAAAAATCAAATCAAGACAGCTAACATTTCTATATCCTTTGTCTAACACAAAATAACTGCACGTTTGCCAGGTACCGTGTAAAATTTCAATGCAAGTATACTGTACACACTTAGCAGATCAGAGCAATTAACATTTCTATCACCTTCCCATTGATTTGTGTTTGAAGCCTTTCAGCACCACTTTTCATGTGATCCATAAGTATTTCAAAGGTAGGCTACTGTGAATTGTATGTAGTCCACGCGCTGTGCCCCAGATCTTGTACCTGGACTTCTTATCACTATCTAAATGTAGGGATCTCTTCTCTAACCTTCAACTGTCCTCCCTGCTGATCCTTCCAGCCCCTTACAATTGCTGTCACACTTTCCAAATGATATTTATTTTAACAACTAAATATGAGAAAAACTATGCAGCCCTTCACTTTCTACATCTGACTCATTTTGCTTAACATAATGTCCTCCAATGACACCATTGTTCTGAAAATGTTACACTGTCATTCTTTTCTGAGGCTGAATAATATTTTGCTGTGTATTATACCACAGTTTCTTCAGTCACTGAGAGGCATCTATGACTCTATGTCTCAGCTGTCTTAAATAGTGCAGCAAGAAATACAGCCACGCAAGGGTCTTTTTTGATATGTTTATATCATTTCCTTTGAACATATATATACAGAAGTTGGATAGTTGGTTCATACAATGTATTTAGTTTTAGTTTTTTGTAGAATTTCTGCACTATTCTCCATAGTGGAAGTATTAATTTATGTTAGTGTATAAGAATTTCCTTTTCTCTGCATCCTGACCAACTCTGTTATTTTTTTTGTCTTTTTGATAAAAGCCACTCTAGCTGGGGCAAGATGGTACCACAACATGATTGTGATATGCTTCTCTACAATGAAGTTAATAAAGATAGAGAAGATGGAAATTTTTTGATAACTTTCTTGGCCACATGAATTGAATTTCTTTTTTTTTTTTAAAGGCACCTATTCAGTTCTTCTGCTCTTTTTGCCCCCTTTGGTTTTTTGGTACAGTCTCCTTCTGTAATTCAGACTGATCAGCAATCCTGAATTTAAAGTCTTTATTACTAAAGACTTTAAATCTCTTGAATATTCTGAATATGACTCCTATGTCAGATGAATAGTTTGCAAAAATAACTCCCCACTCTGTCAGCTGTCTCTTCACTCTGGATTGTTCCCTTTCCAAACCAGAGATTCACAATTTAACATAAACCTATATATCTACTTTTGCTTTATGTGTTTGGGGGGGTGTTATTTTTAAGAAGTTGTCTATATTGAAGTTAGAATGTGCTTCCTTTACATTTTTCATAGTAATTTCATAGTTTCAGATCTTTTATTTGGGTCTTTACTTAAGTTCGTTTTGATATACAGTGAGAGAGAGAGAGTCAAGCCTCCACCAGTACCTTTTACTGAAGAGGCTACCCTTTCTTCACTGGATATGTTGGGCAGTCGACTGGAGATTCTGGGAATTATTTCTGGGCACTCTGTTCCCTGACCTGTGGGATGATATTTATGCAAATAGCATGCTGTTTGGATGCCCTTCATCTCTAGTACTCTTCTAAAGTGGGTAGTATGATACTTTCATATTTGTTCTTTTTGTTCAAGATGCTTTGTTATTTAGAGTTTTGCAGTTCTATATGAGTTTTAGTTTTCTCTAGTTCTTTGAGAAATAGAATTGGCATTTTGATGAGGATTGTGCTGAATCTGTGAATTACTTTGGGCTTTCTATTCAGCTCCAACATTAAGAGTTCTTGGTTCTTCACTTGTGAATCAAGAGACAAATGGAATGTAATGAGGGGAAGGAATAAATATGATTCTGAAAGAAAATAAAAGAGCATGCATACAGAGGGTGGGAACATGTGGGTGGGTAGGGATGTGGGTAAAAATGAGAATTAACTTGTGTCATATACTGGTACAAATTCCCCAATGTTATGTGTGATTGTGAGATGTATATAAAATGTACCAACAAAGAATTCAATTTAAAAAAAGAGAGATAAATGGATAATTCTCGAGGAAACCTCACTGTACCAGGAGAAGAGTTTACAGTATGAAAAATAGAGGCCAAAACAAATATATATAAATATGGTTTCAAGAAAACAGTGACTTTGCAGAGGAAAAAATGAATCATCTCAGATTTCTAGTAAGAAAAAATTTTCAACTGTAAAATAGCAGGATGCCAAAACCTAGTAGGTGCCCTGAAGAGAGATCTTATGAGTTATAAAATTAACATACTAAAATACTTAAGGAGGAGTTCAGAAACCGGCACTGAAAAACCTCTTACAGAATTTGTAGAGAAAAGAAAACAAGAGGGATGAAAATCAGGAAAGCAAACAGGAGTAAATCAGATGATCAACAAGAAAGTATAAAGACCAAAGTTTCCCACCTTACTGACTCACAGGGATTTGTGAAATCCAGTTGTGACTGAAACATTTGTGCAAGAGAATTGAGAAGAATGCCAGACGTGGTGGCTCACGCCTGTCATCCCAGCACTCAGGAGGCAGAGACAGGAGGATTGCTGAGTTCGCGGCGGCTTGCCTGGGCACCATAGTGAGCTCAGGGCCAGCCTGAACTACAAAGCGAGACCCTGTCTCAAAAAGCAAAAAAAAAAAAAAAAAAGGGGGGGAGAATTGAGAAGAAAGGACACAGGAGGAAAACTAGCAAGAGAGACATCAGAAAAGAAAATAATAGGAAAGAACATCATTTTAGTGTTCTTGGACATTATGGCAAGGCCACAAACAATAATGATGGGAAGGCAGTCATTAGATCTGGCAGTTAACAGGTCAGTGATCATTCAGACCTTGGCAAGCAAAGTTTCAAGCAGTTGGAGGCGGGAGAATCCAAATGGTGCTGGGATGAGTAGTAGTTGATAAATGGGAAAGAAAACTGATTGTTACTTATTTTTTGTTGTTTTTAAAGTCCTAGGTATAAATAGGAATGTTCTGAGAAGCTGATAATTCTGTGACTTTACTGACCGTGCACTGTCTACTTGAAAGATTTAGCTAAGAGGAGAGATGATAGATACCCACTTTATATATAATATATGCCTATAGCAAAGAAAGCTTCCTCAAAACAGAATGAATACCATAGAACCATACCCACCCCTAGCCCTAAGCCCTAACCAATCTGAAAGAAAAACAAAGATAAATAGCTATGCCCTCCTAGGTGTCACCAAATAGGATCTGAGGAAGTCACATAAAGAGGAGATGGACATATACACCCTCACCCCAAATTGTCGACTCTGATCACAGAAAAGCATTTTGAGAAGCATCACTCTTGGCACCTGGGCTCACCCTCTGTTATAACCTTGAGGGACACGGCCCACCCCTCAGGTGAAGCAGCCACTGGAATCTCTACCTTTGAGGAGAAGGATGAAAATGAAGGAAGCAAATGACAGGCCGAGGGTGCCTGAGCAAAGGCCACACTGTGGTGTCTTTGGCGCCCAGGCTAACGTGAGACCTTGCAACCATCCCTGACAGGAAGCACGCTAAGTCAGGGCAGCTGTCCTGGTGGCTTGTGCTTCCCCTTACACAGAGCCAGAAGGTCAGCCACCACCATTACCGGCAAACGGGGAGGGCCAGGAGGAGGTGCGAGGTCCCAGCCGCCCTGCCCTCCCCTTGACACCCTCATAAGCTTCAACGTTTCCTCTGATCATCGCTGCAAAACACCACCTCACTCCCAGTTTTACAGATACTGAAAATGAAGCGGATGGAAGAGAGAAACTGGCCCACAGGTGGTGAGTGGCTGGGCCAGGACTGGAACCCATCTGCTTGCACACCAGGTGGGGCCTCATTTGAAGGCATTTCCTTTCCAGATGAGCGCAACCTTCCTGACCAGAGGCACCAGGCACAACCCAAAATGAAAGAACACGACTTTTCAGGAGAGGAGCAAACAAAACATATTCCAGGGCCATCTTGTTCCCCAGCTGCCCCGCTAAAGGACTATCAGATTATAGAATTTAGCCTGGAGGCATCTGTTCTCCTCCCCTTTCTCATTTCTCCCTGTTAGTTTTCATTTCATAGCAGTCATTAGCTGAGCTCTGGGAATGAAGTGTAAAAATCTCCCCTCACCTTGGAGCGCTCACTAGCAGCAGTTCCTTGAAACTCCTGCAATCAGCTCTCTATTTAGGCATCAAAACCTCATCAATTAAGCCTCAATGTACAGAGACCACGTGACCCACTGGTCACACTGAGCAGCCACCAAGGAGGACTGGAGGCCTCATTACTGGCCTTGAGCTTCTGTAAAATTCCTGAATAAGCAGCCCATGGAGTGTCTGCAAAAGGGCTGATTTTTTTTTTGGGGGGGGGGACTTTTTTTCCCACTGGCTTAACAACCGCTTTTACAGACAATTTAACACTGTAGGCTGCCAGCTGTGTTAATGCCTGACCCCCCCTTCCTTCATGATGTCGCACCTTATGAAATGGCTGTCAGACGCGTTGTCCGGCCCCCACTCCCAGAAACACTGTACCTTTCTTAATCTCCAGGTCCCAGGGCTCCACAACAAGGACAAAGAGGTTTGTATCCCAGCTGCTCAGCACACACACAGTACTGCACGCTACTATCTGGTTATTGGGGTTTGTGAATGAAGTCCATGTTCCCAACACTATATCCTGAGACAAGATTTGAAATACAAGATGGTGGGAGGGAGTGATGAGAGAGGGTGATGCCCAGGGTCTAAAGGCCTTTTCCTCCATGGTGCAAGGAGCACATGAGGAGGCAGAGATGGTTTTGGTCTGTCTGACTGTGGAAGCACCACACTGAAGGGGGTGTTGCAGCAGATGGAGCTCCTTGGTTCTGGCCTCAGCTACCACAGGAGCGTGTCTTGTGTAAGGCCCTTGTTCTGGCTGACTCGCACATAACAGACCCGAGACTTGCTTCTTCAGGTTCAAGGATCAGGAGCTAACTCACCAGTGTCCTCCGAGTCTGGGGAGGTCTGAAGGGTACCTAATGTACTGTCTGCAGTCTTGTTGTGCTAAAGGCAAACCAGACTACCCTTGTTATTTTACAGCAAAACATATTAAAAATACTCACACTCCATAATCTGTGACTCTGTTTTTTACTTCTACCCCCAAGAAATAAGAGGTGAAAAAGTCTAGAAAAAGAAATGTTTGGGCCAGAGGGTTAGCTCAGCAGTTCCAGAGCCTGCCTCGCAAGCGCAAGGTCCTGAGTTCGATCCCCGGTGACCACACACAATGTTAGGCATGGAGACTCATGCCCACCAGCAATCAATACCACATCCCACAGTGCCGGGCATGGTGGCTCACGCCTGTAATCCCAGCACTCGGGAGGCAGAGACAGGAGGATTGCTGAGTTCAAGGCTTGCCTGGGCTACATAGTGAGCTCAGAGCCAGCCTGAACTACAAAGCAATACCTGTCTCAAAAAAAAAAAAATGTTTTTAGCAAAACTACTTAAATATTCAAAATTTGAACCTATAGTTTCACCTACAGAAAATTTCCCTTAGTCCATTAAGGATAACACTGAGACTTCATACAAGGATTTAGTTACAGGTTGTTTTGCTGATAGAAAACTATTAATCTGAAAAAGAAAAAAAGATTTAAATATCCAGAAGTAGAAAATTGTCTTTAAAAATTATGGTTTGGCTATGTGTATGTATATTAAACACTAAATTAATATTTTAGGTGTGGAAGTATGACATCCGAGGAGCCAGTAGGCAGTAGACTGCATTTCTCTGTACTATGTCAAACAAAACAATCTGGAGAATCTTCCTGCAGAAAAATAAATTTTGGTAAATTAAATATCTTTTAAAGGCCTATGAACAATGAGCAATCTAATAAAATGACTGTTGGCATTACTTCATTCTGGCTTTCTGCTATGATTTTTCACTAAAGGAAAACAGTACTTCCTAGAAAAGCAGCTTGCACTTTGGGGACAGGAAACACACAAGTTGAACCTGAAACCTCTGGGGTCATTCTGAAGGGGCTTTTTAGACAACTTGGTGAGGCCTTTGCTGGCCAAAGACGGAAACAATTCTAATTGAGTAAGAATAATAGCTCCCGGGCCAGAGATTTAACTCAGTGGTTCCAGGGCCTGCCTAGCAAGGGCAAAGTCCCTGGTTCAATCCCTGGTAACCACATGCAACAATAGAAGGCATGGTGACTCACACCCACCAGCAATCAGTACGACATGCCACAATGCTGGGTGTGGTGGCTCACACCTGTAGTCCCAGCATTTGGAAAGCAGAAGCAGAAGGATTGCTGAGTGTAAGGCTTGGCTGGGCTATATAGTGAGTTCAGGGCCAGCCTGAACTCCAAAGCAAGACCCCATCTCAAAAAAAAAAAAAGAATGATAGCTCCCAAGAATTTAAATTTATCATATACATGCGAAACTATTGTTCCTAAATATATGCACCACTCACACACTTGTGCTTGTGTTTGTTCATGTGTATGTACCACTAGCTAATCACCTGCAGGTGAGTAGCAAAACAATTCATTAAGTAAAAACTAAAAGGTAAACAAATCAAGCATTTATTTTCCTTCTCTGTGAACTGTAGCACCACATAACCACCTAATTGATGAGGAGAAATATCTCTTTATGAAATTATTTCAAGTAATAAATACAAAAGAAATAATAAAATATCACCATTTACAGCCCCTGATTAATGAGTAAATCAATGGCTTGAGCATCAGTAGAAGCTAATATCACAGAAAGACAGAAACCCAAAGACACAGTGGCTCGTGATAAAAGTACTTACA
>PVIC010046886.1:0-14079 GCA_004025085.1 Thryonomys swinderianus
AGATGTATAGGAACATTGTTGAGTTCTGTGCACTGGTTTTGTATCCTGCTATGCTGTAGAATTTGCTATTAATTCTACAAATGTTTTGGTGGAAGTCTTGGGTTTCTGTGTAAAGGGTCATGTCATCTGCAAATAATAATTTGATTCCTTCCTTTCCCACACATATCCTTTTTATTTTTTTTCTCTTCTTTGATTGCTCTGGCTTGATTTGCACTTATTGAATAGGATGGTGACTGCAGACATCTTTGTCTTGCTCTTAATTTCAAAGGGAATGTTTTCAGCTTTTTTCCCTTTAATATGTTAGCTCGTTTGTCATAAAGGGCTTTTTATCAGGTCTTTGTGTACCTGTTTTTCTCAGAGTTTTTAACCTAAATGGATGTTAATTTTGTCAAAAGCCTTTGCTGCATCTATTGAAATGATCATGTGTTTTTGACCTTGTGATTCATTACATCTGCTCATCTGCATATGTTGAATTTATCTTTGCATTCCTGGGATGAAACCCACTTGGATGAATCATTCTTTTGATGACTGGCTGGATTTTATTTGCCAATATGTTACTAGGAATTTTTGCCACTATGATCACTAAAGAGACTGATCTATAATTTTCCTTTTCAGTTGGTATTTATCTGATTTGGGGATCAGAGTGATGCTGGCTTTCAGGATGAGTTTGGGAGTGCTCTTTCCCTTTTAATTTCATTGAAAAGTATTAGTGTTATAACCTCCTTAAAGGTATTTTAAGTTCAGCAGTGAATCCAGGACTATCTGGTCTTGGGCTTTTCTTAGTTGATTGTTGGGATTTTCTTGGTGAGTTTTTTTTATTATCGCCATTTCATTGCTTGTTATTGGATTGTTCACAATTTTTTGTCTTCTTAGTTCAGTTTTAGTAATTCATATGCTTTCATCAAGTGAAAATTCCCAAATATTTAATTTTCTTTGGAAAAATGAAAATGAGAGCTATATAACAAGATAAATGAATATAATAATCTTAATTAACTCAGTTTTGTGCCTCAATGCCAACAGGTGATGGAATGAAAAGTGTGCTGTTTCATTTCAAGGAAATTCAATTTTAGTTCTCTAGATTTACATAATAAATGAAATTAAAAGGTCTTCTGTTCTACAAAAGAAGTTTATCACATATTCTATCTAACAAGCCCAGTTAAGATATTTAGCAATATGTAACTCAAAAAGTTGATCTAAATTTTGAGAAGTAAATCAGTAGAAAATGAAAATATAAAATTTATTTTCTCTTCATAGCTTACTGTAGAAGAACAAGCATGTGTGAGACTTGTATCTGTGTTCAGCTTATAGGCTTTAGGGACTAAAAATTATATTAACTCTCTAAGGAAGAAAAGTCAATACTCAAGAAATAGAGCAGAAGTGTAAGTGTAAACTGGCTTTGACATTTCCTGAGGCACAAAATTGCCAAGGTGTAAACATGGAAATCAAGGGAAGGATTTGAAGCAAGTAATACATTACCAGGGAATGAAACATCCTTATGGTTTGCAATCTGCCTTTTGATGGTCCACCATTTACTTCGAAGCCACTGTGGTGAACGGACACTGCTCCATCCCTCAGCTAACAGATCCCAATTTATGTCATTTTCATCAGCTACATCAAGCTCTGCCACCCTACAGGTTACAAACAAGCGCATGTGTTAGAGGGTACACTGTATCTTGGTGAGAGCCCTCCTCTCCCTAGATGATGGTGGCGCGGATGATAAAGGGCATGGCAAGTACAGCCAGTGGGCTGCTCACGTCCAGTGGAGAACTCTATAAACACAGGTCTTTGTCCAGGGCCAGCAGCTAAGAAACCCAATTGGCACAACCTTTGGTTAAAGGTAGAACCAGTGGGCCAAAGTGTAAACAAGCTGAACCAGATGGAGCACTGAAAAGGAAAGGGAGCAGCTCTTAGGACAGACCGGGTAAGGAAACTTAAGGTGTAACAGTAGCCTTTAGTAAGTCAGTTATTCTGTAGGTCTCAGCTTTTCAATTTGGGAAACAAAAATGATTAGCAAAGGAGACTAGTGGAATAAAAATCATATTAAAAACAAAATTCAAACAGAATGATGAAAAGATTTAAAAAGCACCAACTGAAAAGTAACCAGTAACACTTACAACTAACTTTGAGGTTTTAAATCATTCGTTTCCTAACTTTGTGACGGTTTTGCTTTTAAGCAGGGACAAAATGAGATCTCTTAGCTCAGTGTCTTAACTATCCCTTGATGGTATCTTTTTGTTCATTTTGGGTGAGTCTTAATGTTAAAACAACTCGGTAGAGAATCTTGGGATTCTCTGAATGCCCTTCCTGGATGTGCGTGAAGCAGGAGTGTTGGACCTGGTCCAGTGTGGCAGGCTCGGCACAGCAGGTGAGGACCGAAGGGCATGGAGACTGAGGAGCCCTCTCCCTACACGGCCCCACAGTGAGACAGAGGCACATGAGTGGACGGTGGAAGCTGCGCTGCTGCTGCCTGTGCCATACCTGGTCTGTGGACACAAAGGGCTTCACTCTCCACACCTTCAATCTGGTACTCTGCCTGGGTACTAAATCCATTAAAGAGGAACAAAAACAAATCAAAAAAGAGCTCAACAGGAAACACTGAGGGTCTGACGCAGTGGGTCTCTATGGAAAGGGTGCTTTCAGACATGACACGTCCAGGAAACTAAGAGGACTGCAAACCAAACAGCACATGCGTGGACAGCCAGGGAGCTCGGCACACACCTGAGGATAAGATTGATCTCATCTTCCTTGGTCCACTCAGTGCCCCCACTCTGCTTCCAGTTCAGGTAGTTGAGCCACTTGGAACGGCACTGCTTCTCTGAGCGGGTGCCCACCCGCTCTGCCACTGCGGCCCAGGACACGCCCTGCGTGACAGTGTCACCAGGCTCAGTGCTTGTCAGCTCGTGAACAACCTCTGCAAGTCTCCTCTCCTCTTCTTCTGTCCACTTCCCTGGAAGAAGGACATCACTCGGATGACACTGCACCTTCTCTTCCTACAGCGCTGACACAGCCTGCAGGGGCCACGCAGAACCCACAGCGTATTTCTGAGTGGACCTTTGCTGGACACCACGCCTATCTAATAGAGGACTCAGTACAAAAGCAGCAGCGGATCCCAATGGAAAGGCTGCTTGGTTTTTTAAGGAAAGAAAGACCAACCAAAAGAGCGGTACGCTCTCAAATCACATCAGGACTTCAGGTACACCCCATGGGAAGACCTTCAGCAACGGACTCAGGACATGGCAGCCCCGAGTCTCCCTGCCTCGCAGAGACAAGTTGTCCAAGAGCCCTTTACTTACAGGGCGGGAAGTGGGGCGAGGCCTAAGAGTCTCGCCTTTTAGTCAAAACTTGGTGGGAGTGTCTTCTCTTCCCAGTATCCCAATTCCAAGTCACTGAGGTCAAATACCACAGTTTGATGTCAGTATTAGATACATTTTTATTCCTCCTCTGTCTCTTAAACCTACTAATATTCCTCTTGGTCGTTAAAAAAAAATTGTCCCTGAGCAGAAAAATTCATTTAAAAACCTCCTTCTGGTTTTTATTTTTAGACAGGGTCTCACTTTGTAGTTCAGGCTGGCCCGAAAGTATGTACCCAGGTAAGCCTCAAACTCAGCAATCTCCCTGCCTCTGCCTCCCAAGTGCCGGGATCACACGCTAGGCACTGTGGTATGTGGTACCAGGGATTGAACTCGGAACCTTGTGCTTGCCAGGCAGACACCGAACCACTGAGCTAAATCCCCAGCTTTAATTTAGTTTAAATAGCTAAAATCTCAAAGATGGAGAAAGGTCATGCTTCAAGGAACAAATATTTACTGAATATTTCCTATATGCTGGCATAGCTCTGCACACTGTGGGTAGATGCAAGGACAAGCTCTGCTCTCCTGTCGCGTATGCTATGAAAGGAAGGAGAACGCTCAGGTGATACTTGGTTGGCAGCCGTCACGGCCTCCACGTCACAGCACGCTGTGGACAGCAGCTGAGGTCAAGGAATGAGCAGGGTCCTCCAAACGTGCTGACAAGAGTTCCGCGCTCAGAGCCCTGTACAACCGCTGGGGACCTTACTCTGAGTGTACAGCTGCTGCCCTCGCTCTGCTTACTTAGCCAGATACACCAGAGGACACAGTGGAGGACACTGATGTTCCCAGGCCTTGTGGGGACCGAGATGCTGGCGGAGCTAAGGAGGAAATGCCTTGGCGTCACTTCAGTGGGGTAAAACTACAAAGTGCGTGCCAAGAACAGCGGCACTTGGGAAGCACACAGACTATGAACCCTCCAGAGAACACAGGGTTAAAGGGAACTGTGACAGTATCTATTCTAACCTCTTTATTTTACAGAAAAAAGTGAGACTCAGCAACCTTAAATGACAATGGTAGAAACCAAAATACTGCTGCTGGTCACAAAGGCTGGGCTAAGGGCATCACTGAGGCATTTAAGTATTAAGCTGTAAATTTAATCTGGCCTGGAGACTGAAATTCAGTAAGGCCCTTACTTAGGAATATCCAGCTTGCAAACTTTCACATCTACACTCTGTAAGAGTCACCGTTGGCATACAAACAATTCTCCCAGGGAAGAACTTGCTCATAGGTTGCAGACTTGCTATACCAATAATCATGTTTTTTTTTTTTCTTTTTTTGAGACAGGGTCTTGCTTTGTAGTTCAGGCTGGCTCTGAGCTCACTATGGTGCCCAGGCAAGCCACCGTGAACTCAGCAATCCTCCTGTCTCTGCCTCCCGAGTGCTGGGATGACAGGCGTGAGCCACCACGCCTGGCATTGTGGTATGCGGTGTTGACTGTTGGTGTGCGTGAGTCTCCACGCCCAGCATTATATGTGGTTACCGGAGATCGAACTCAGGACCTCGCACTTGCGAGGCAGGCGCTGGAACCACTGAGCTAACCCTCCGGCCTTTTATTTATTTTTTTTTTAAAGACAAGGTCTCGCTTTGTAGTTCAGGCTCACCCTGAGCTCACTCTGTAGCCCAGGCAAGCCTTGAACTCAGCAATCCTCCTGCCTCTGCCTCCCGAGTGCTGGGATGACAGGCGTGAGCCACCACGCCAGGCATAATCATGTATTTTTTAAAATGGAAAAACATACTTGAACTTTGAGATGATTGAAGACATACACACCTCTGGAACATAGCTTCTTCTGAACTTGGACTTGTTCGTGACTCAAGTTTTTCAGAGACATAAGCTGATAAACTGTCAATGTACATTAAGATAAGCCTAAATTAAAATGATTTACCATTTATATAACTCAAAACTATTCGTTTCAACTGGGACAGTTGTAATTGCTACAAAACCAGACTGTGCTGCATACAAGGCCTCTGAAAGCAGGAACTCTGTGTCCCTGTGCACAACGGCCACTCACACAGGAACAAAAAGCAGACATCGGCTGGACCTGTCTGTCCAGGTGTGGAAGGCGGCACGTGAGACAGAAGTGTGAACGCCAGAGCACCTGGCTCCGCTCCCCAGGACGGAAGCGAGCAGCCGCGAGCGGCAGGGCCGGGGCTCCACGCCACTCCGCCGCGCGCAGTACCTGTGTTGCAAGTGTCCTTCATCAGCCGGCACCGGTCTTTGACGGAAGACGCGCTTCTCCCGAGAGCCGCCCCTATTGTTGCCCAGTCATTGCCGTGCTTTATCCGGAGCCTAGAACAAGAGTCTGCCAATCAGCATTTGGTTCAACAATTTCATCATTTATTCTTCATTCTTCTTCTTCCCACTTGACTGGTTTGGAAGTTGTGGGCAGCAATACTTTGAGAGCCAAAGTTTGAAAGTGTGGCCTTTATTTGGGGTCCACAGTTGTCTGTGGGTAAAAAAAAAACAGGCAGCAATTGCCCTTTTCCTGGTCAGAGAAGAAATAAGTAACTCGGACATGTGCTTGAAAAGACCAAATTTTCCTCAGATTACTGACACCATCTCCCAGGTGAGCCCCAGCTTCCCTTCCCTACAAGTTTGTACCAGGTCTTCCTCAGACCCTGCAAAAGCCCCAGAGCCCTGTGTCAGCCAGTGGGCGCACGCTCCCTCTTTCTTTACCACCTACACCACACGTTAAACCATCCTCTATGACCTCATCTGCGGAGCGAAACCGTGCTTCCTGCGAGGAGCGCCCTAAGCATGTAGCCAGCCCGACAGTCGGTGAGAACTTCACCCGCTTGCTGCCACACTAGCCGGGCCTCAGGCAGCACAGCCTCGGTTTGCTCTTGGTACAGAAATGCCCCAGATTCAGTCGTCCGGCCAGAATCGGCAGAGGAACACTCAGGGACTGGCGGCGGAAGCCAGCGCTTGCGTGTTACGAACACAGCTACTCTGCAGGTCTACATCTGATAATCAAGCTTATTCAAGACTCAATTATTCCCATCTGCCAAAAATTTCTTCTGATTTTCAAGCGAAAATGTTTAAAAACATAACACATGAAGCCAAGAAGAATAAAAATGAATGAGAACAAAATTTAAAACTTACTCCTTCAGCTTCTCAATTTCTGCAGGGGTATACCTAGAAAGTCAGAGAAATTTTTTAAAAATTCAGTTAAAATAAGGAATGGTAAATACCTTAATAAAAATCAGGACTTCATTTAGGTTAAGTCAGCACAAGGTAACCCATTTTAAGTGAATCGCTAGAAGTTAAATGATTCTATTTTCTGAATAAAAAATAGCTACTTTTAATTATAGTAAAAGTAAGTACTGTACATCTCCTTTAGGAAACACTCACATTTAAAACATTTGTTGCTGTGTTGCCTAACTGTCCAACAACAGGTTCAGGCATTCTCAAATTAGTTATTCTATAACTCAGATCTTTTGTAAAATATAGCTAAAGAGAAAAATATATCGAAAATTCCTTAAGACACTAAAAAAAATTAAAATTCTTTTCATTTCCTGTAGCTGGCACATACATCTGATATACTCTTGCTCTTTCAATATAGCCAATGACATTTTTTCCAAAAATGTCATTTAAAGATTACGATAAGGTATGTACTTTTTTGCTGAGACAGGGGCTCACTGTCTTCTTCAGGTTGGCCTTGAACTTGCAATGCTTCTGTCTCAGTCTCCTGTGTGAGATCACAGGTCTACGCTGCCACACTCAGCCTACTGCATATTTTTTAAGCACTTGCATATTGTGGGAATTTTCAAAAAAGTTAACAGGTCATTCCTGTTCCCATTTTGGTTTTTTGGTTTTGTTTTGTTTTGTTTTGTTGAGACAGGGTCTCGCTTTGTAGTTCAGGCTGGCCCTGAGCTCACTATGGAGCCCAGGCAGGCCTCAAACTTGGCAATCCGCCTGCCTCGGCCTCCCCCAGTGCTGGGATGACAGGCGTGAGCCCCCACACCTGGCTCCTGTTCCCATTTGTAAAGTATTTCTCTTTACCACTATGGAAAGACATAGTTAAATTACTTCAACTTTGAAATACACTCTCATTAGCAGCCTGCTGAAAGCTAGAGGGGAAGCAGTCGTTTCTAATAAGCCATCGGAAGTTTCCAGAGACAATCTAAGTAGGCCGGTCCCACCACCTGATCATTATGTCAAAGCTTAATGATGCCTTTGCATAAGTGTTACTATAATGGAACTCCAAACACTGTTTCCAGAAATGTATTCTACTCTGGTTTTATTTTAAAAAAAAGTTACTGATCTATGAATACCATTCTCTTAAAATAAGTAAGAAAAACTACTACCAATGAATTCAGAGTTCTTTTAACACTCCCTATATCTTTAACCACTACTGTGCTTTTTTATGTTCTTTACTTTGGAGTAGACTTTGGCATATTGTGCGCCAGGTCTTCCATTTAACCTAGATGGGTGATTCAAACTCCTTTCTAAAGACACCTTATTATAACAAGGCTTCCTCTAATTCAACATAGACCTAGACAGGGTAAATAGAACAAGAGTAACCCAGGAGCTGCCTCCAGTTAGGCCTTAATTAGAGCTATACCTAAAAACATGACAGTTCTGTAAATATTTCCCCATGCAGCATTACAAGTTTTCATACTTTCCCACGTGGTTTCTGTCATCATACATGCGAAGCACTCTTCTATAAACTGCAAACAAAGGCCGGTTCAGACCCCACGCTATAGTTCTGTAGAAATCTTTTCTTTCGTCTTTTGACATCTCAAAGATGATTTCTGTAGCATCTTTTATTCCGCGTGCCTAAATGGGTTACATTTCTTTGATTTAGGGATTTCTGATAAAATGCATCTGTATATGCCAAGCTTTTAAAACGTGTTTTAATGTTAAAGGTCATCAATTACATTTAGTAAGATAATATATTGCTAATAAAGTCAAATGTAAAGTTTAAAATAACAAAAATGACCAAGACTGCAAAAACGAATTGCATTAAAATAAACTTCTGTTATTTCTTTTTAAAACCATGAAAAGACTAAAGAAAGCCAAAAGAGCAAAATTAACTGAATTGGGAATTAAAGTACTGAAAGGATATGGGCCGGAGATTTAGTTCAGTGGTTCCAGCGCCTGCCTCGCAAGCACAAGGCCCTGAGTTTGATCCTGGTAACCACATACAATGTTGGGCGTGGTGGCTCATGCCTGTCATCCCAGCACTTGGGAGGCAGAGGCAGGAGGATTGCTGAGTTCCAGGCTTGCCTGGGCTACACAGTGAGCTGAGGGCCAGCCTGAACAACAAAGTGAGACATTGTCTCAAAAAAAAAAAAAAAAGTACTGAAAGGATAAATGACCAAAAACTTGGTTCTTTCAAAACATACACTAAGATTAAAATTCAAATATTAAACTGACAAGTTTTTAAAACAGATAAACATTAGGAATAGAAAAATGGGGCCTAAATAAACACTATAGCAATCAGAGAATAAAACATTGTGAACAATTTTATGGTAATAGGTTTGAACATCAAAATGAATCAATTCCCAGAAAAAGTGAACTAACCAAAGCTAAATGTAAAGACAGAAAATCAAATAACCACAGACGAAGATGAAAGTTTAAGCATTTAATAATCTTCCCACAGTGAAAGCACCAGGCCCACTGACATCATAAATTCAGTTCTACCAAATGGTCACGAAACACAGAACTCTTTACCCGAAACTATTCTTAAGTTAAAAAAAAAAAAAAAATGGGGACACTTGGTCAGTTTATCAGGCCAGCACAAGCTCAGGAGCAAGGCCAGGGCAGGGCAGGCTCAGAAAAGAACTTCCAGCATGTGCATTCATTAACACAGATACCCAATTCCTAGTGCTTTATATCACATCAAACAGCAATATACAGAAATCATGAATCAGTACAAAAAGTGACTTTATTCCAGGAATAAAAGTTTGTGTTGTGTTAAATTCAGAAAAATTATTAATGCAATCACAGTATATTTACAGAAAAACTATAAAATCTCAATTGTTGTGGAAAAAGCATCCATAAAACTCTGTTTTCATTTATGAGAAAACTCAGCAATTAGGATATGCTAACTTGAAAAATGAAAACTATAAAATAATGGAAAAGAATTAGCCATAGATAATGGAATGCATGTAGAAATCTGATAATCTATTAAAAAAGTGACTTAAAAAAGGCATTTTAGCAAGGTTGAGAGAAAAAAATCAACATATTAGTATTTATATTTCTATAAAAAGCTTATGAAATATTTTTACAAGTTCTCATTTACAGCAGCAACAAAATTAAAAGCACCATAATTAAGTTTTAGGTGTTTTATGAATGGTTTTATGGAGAACATAAAATTGATATTTAGATTTAATGCAGTCCCATAAAAATTATGTAAGAATTTTTAGGACAAAACACTTATGGCAGACTGAGAAAAGGACTGATCCTCACAGCAAAGCTGGACTGTGGTCATCCACATAGAACAAAACAAGACACTGAAGCCCTAACATTTATAAGGGAAAAAAATCAGCATAAAGGGCTAGAAAGTTACAAAGTGTGAAGAATTATAAAACTTTTATGGGACAACAGATGAAAATGCCTTTCATACAGGCTATTTCTTAAATAAGAACACAAAGTAAAAGGATGATAAGCTTTGTATCAAAATTGGGAAATCACTAAACTGGGGGCAAGATATCTGTAATAAAAATAGCCAGTAAACTTAGTATACAACATACATTAAGAACATCTAACTTCATAAGAATCTTACACTAATAAAAGACATAAGAATTTCAAGGGAAAAAAATGACCAAGTAAGCATATAAAGTCGTTATATACATGCCAATCTTCCCAAAACAAATGTAATTATCATGTATGGCAAACATACACCAACAAAAATGTTAACAGAGAAATATAAATTAAAACTATAATAATGTACCATTAATAAAACCCTAGCTTGTGAAAATAGCAATAACTAAAAGAACATGTAAGTAATCACTAACTTGAAATCAGTACCTTATATATCATAATGACATATATCATAATGACAACTCTACAGGAGATGGTTACATAAATTTCAAAACCAGGTAGAAATGGGCCGGAGGGTTAGCTCAGTGGTTCTGACACCTGCCTTGCAAGCGCAAGGTCCTGAGTTCGATCTGCGGTAACCACATACAATGCTGGCCGTGGAGACACACGCCCACCAGCCATCAATACCACATACCACATACTCCAGTGCTGGGCATGGTGGCTCACACCTGTCATCCCAGCACTCAGGAGGCAGAGACAGGAGGATTGCTGAGTTCAAGGCTTGCCTGGGCTACATAGTGAGCTCAGGGCCAGCCTGAACTACAAAATGAGATCTTGTCTCAAAAAAAAACCAGGTAAAAATAAATTACATTGGTACCCATTTTAGATATTTTTGAATGTGTGAAACGTCACAATAAACATTTTTCTAAACTTTAGAATCTTAAATTCTTGTTTATGTGATTTCAAGGTACTGTGCTGAAGAGGATAATCAGAGATGAGAGATTCTGCTTACCACTACTTTTTGTTTGTGGCAATTATTTTCACTTATTCTTTAAATACAGAATATATGATGTTTAACTAGAATTGTCTAAAGTTTAAAAATAGCCTTTCCGAAGAGCACAACAAATGAAAACCATGGTAAAAGTCAAACTCCAGGGACTCTGGCCCAGGTCAGTGCACCTCCAGGCGTTTCCTGGCCCTGCCCCTTGGCCCCTCCCCGGTGTCTGCTCTCCTCTCCTTGGGTGAACACCGCGGAGCCGCTCACTCACCCCTGTCTCCCGCAGTCTGCCTCCTGCTTCCTGAGGGGCTGCGTGCTTAGCTGCCTCCCTGCTGGATAGGGACTCTGTTGCTGTAGTTCACCTGAGGCCTCACTTCTCTCCTGGTCTCTAAAAGGCCTCAATCTCACTCACACCCTCTCCCACTGATCACTAAGTTGGTGGGGGGGGGTCCTTGGAGATCATTTAAACTCCTAGACAAGAGACTATCTTCTTTTTCTTTGAGACACGGTCTCACTTTGTAGCTCAGGCTGGCCCTGAGTTCACTGTGTAGCCCAGATGAACCTTGAACTCAGCAATCCTGCCTCTGCCTACCAAATGCTGGGATTAGATGCATGACCACCATGCCCAAGGCTCCAGCTTAATTCCCAAAATCTAATACTGCTGTTTTCTCACCTAAAACCACAGCATCTTCTAGTTTCAACTAAAGTGTTTGTGACAAATGGATAGCTTTTAATATATTTCTGGATATATTTTCAGAGTTCACTGTCTTTTATTTCTCTTTAAACAATAAATCTGGTGGAAGAAGCTTCATTCAATAGAAAATGAAAATTTTAAACAAAGTTTACAACTTACTTGGGAAGGCTACAGTTAAACACTAAGCCTATCCTAAGCAGTGCTAAACTTACACACATATCAGACATTAAAAGTACAGTCACACAAAGGCCATGTTGCCAGTAAGGCCCGCACTCTACTTCCAGACATTACTGTGCATGTCCAGCATCGCTATGGGATAGGCAGCAAGTCTTTACAGGACACTTCCAGAAGGACAGATCTGTCCCCCAAGCCCCACCTAACTAAGCCAGCAACTGTTTTCCCAGCTCAAGCTTCTGTTCCTGTCAGGTCCACTCCCCAGTCTCTGACCTGACCTTCCCAGGTCTTCTTTGAGGCTACATATCTGAGTCATCTTAAAGGAGTCGGTTTAATGTGGGCACAGCTGACTCTCTGGTTCCTTGCTATTGCACCTACACAAACCACGCGCTCTGGCCAGTCCTCTCCAACCAAGTTTAGTCCACAAGACTCAGCTCCAACCCTTGCTCTTCCAAAAATTCCAACTACTCCAACCCCAAGAACATCTTTTCCTTATCTGACTCTGCAGTGCAATTCATAGGCAGACAGCCTTGTTTTACTCTTCACTTGTCTTCAGTTTTCCCAAGTGAACTGTGAGCTTTGAAAAAGTAAACATCACATGGTAAGTAAATTCTTCTCTCTTGTGCCTGAAAATACTGTCTTTAAAGTACATTTAACAAGAGAGCTAAGCTAGTAAAAAAGAAGCATGAATGTGAGTATGAAGCCTAAATCAAAATCTTTCTACCAAAGCATTCATACGACATAAATTAAAAGAACACGCATACCTTAGGTTTTACTTTTTGGGTTTTTAGACAGTCTCTCCACATAGTGCAGGCTGGCCTTGAACTCATTTTGTAGCCTAGGCTGGCCTCAAACTCGTGATCCTCCTGCCTCAGTCTTCTCAGTGCTGGGATTTTAGGCGTGTGCCTTAAACTATTTTACAGACTGCTTTAAAAGATAACATAGCAAAAGGTACTGAGAGGCACCTATACTATACTTTAGAATTATTAAACCAAAGCGCACTGGTAGATCAGTTTTATAAAAACCAATGGAAGGGCCGGAGGGTTAGCTCAGTGGTTCCGGTGTCTGCCTCGCAAGCGCAAGGACCTGAGTTCGATCCCCGGCAACCACATATAATGCTGGGCGTGGAGACACGCCCACCAACAATCAACACCGCATACCACAATGCCGGACGTGGTGGCTCACGCCTGTCATCCCAGCACTCGGGAGGCAGAGACAGGAGGATTGCTGAGTTTGCAGCGGCTTGCCTGGGCACAATAGTGAGCTCAGGGCCAGCCTTAACTACAAAGCGAGACCCTGTCTCCAAAAAGCAAAAAAAAAAAACCAATGAAAAACACTGAATAAGAACACATAATATTGCTTGGGTGTTTTATAATTGACAGTAAAGAAATTAGTGAAAAATAAAAATATTTCATAGATACCTTTAGATAGCGTTCAATATTGTTCATCAAAATATCAATTTCTTCCTTAGACCACATCCCCTGCTTCCATTTATGTCCTTTAAATGAAAATAAGTAATATTAAAAATGCTACTCCTCAAGAAACATAAAATACTCAAGATTTGCTTTGTGATTATGAGTTAGAATAAAATGTAGCTAATTTAACTTTTCATCTATCTGAAATGTGAAAAATTCCCAAGTAATGTTGATTTTCCAACCTTTGGTTTTTAAGTAGAAATATTATTTGACCCTAATGGATAAAGATGATAATGCTATTTTTAAAATATTGCCTTTATCCTTTGAGAAATATAAAACTAACAAAAGACTTAGAAATTCACGAAAGACTAATTACACTAAAAAATAGTTTGAAAAATTTCTCTAGTAAAAAAAAATAATTTCTGGCTGAAAATGGGAGCACATGGCTACGATTAATCCCAGTTACTGGGAGGCTGAGGCAGAAGGAATGTCAATTCAAGGTCAGCTTCCTCAATTCAGTGAAACCTTGTCTCAAACATAAAAAGGAAAGTTTTATAGGTGAAAGAGCATGTATAAAAGATTTCAGGGCAAGATAAATAGAAGACAGTGGACACTGAGTGAATAATGCATTGTCAGAGTATTTACTGTGAACCATCAACATGCCCATCTCTGCATTCTTGCTTCTGGGAAGAGTATCTTATCTACCTGGGAAGAGTATCCAACTACTTGGGAAGAGTATCTACCTGGGAAGAGTATCTACCTACCTACCTGGGAACAGTATCTACCTGGGAAGAGTATCGTATCTACCTACCTGGGAAGAGTATCTGCCTGGGAAGAGTATCGTATCTACCTACTTGGGAACAGTATCTGCCTGGGAAGAGTATCTACCTACCTGGGAACAGTATCTGCCTGGGAAGAGTATCTGCCTGGGAAGAGTATCTACCTACCTGGGAACAGTATCT
>PVIC010046887.1:0-13976 GCA_004025085.1 Thryonomys swinderianus
CTACAATCCTAGGGGCAGGTGATGTGTTCTCAGAAGGGCCCCACAGATGGGGTTAAAATCTTCACTGTTGCTGTTTTGAAATCCTTCATCTTATCTGTGTATTTGTATTCTGTAAGCAAAGTCCAGCAAACCCAGCCCAGCAGCCACATCTGTAATCTTAGAGCTCCAGGAAGCTGAAGCAGAAGGTTAGCAAGTCTGAGCCCTGTCTGGGCAATTAAGCAGCATGGTGAGACCTTTTCAAAGTGTGCACATACAAACTGAAATCCCAAGTGAATAATTTTAGCCATTCTGCATATGATTTAAATGTTTCTTTATCTGCATTTGAAACTGGTACTGCCACAATACAGAGGTGTATGCTAAATTGTATATCAATAGCTTAAAACCCAGAATGACATTAACAACTAAAAACACTGTGACTAGTTGAGGGAAAGGAAAAGTTACATGTTAGTTCTCTAAATGCTCCCTCCATTTCCTGTTTTGTGAACAAGGGGCCCTGCATTTTGATTCTGTACAGGGCTCTCCAGGTTGTGTAGCTGACCCTGCCCACCCACCAGCTCCAGAGATGCCATGGCAGAGGGCACTCTCTTAAGTCGAAGTGTGAGCTTGGAGAGACATGTCAGGCCACCTGGTCCATGAGTTCTCAAATCTCTGTTCAGCAATGTACTGTTGGGGTAAACATCTAAAACGTACAACAGGTCAGTACAAAGCACTTTGGTGTGGAGAGGACTAGACAGGGCTTGGGGCTGGCCTACCTGACCTCTCTGTCCATGTCCAGGTAGCACGTGAGTGGCAGCAGGGAGTTTCTGGTTGGCTTGTCCTGGGTGGCAGGTTAGGGAGCCTATGGATAGGCTGCCCTTTGGCACGCGTGGGAAAGGAGGCCATTTTGGACCTGGCACAGTTTAGAGGCCCTTTCGTAGGGTGGTGACTCTGACACAAACATAGGTTTGTACCTAGCAGATTTGTATCTCGCTGATTCATAGCAGGGAAACTCAGAGAATGTGACCGTGCTTGGAACCAGGTGCACTGCGGGGTGACAAGCCATTCCTCAGATTAGCTAATAAAGACCTCTTTTAATTTTATGTCTCCAAAGATCCCTTTGACCAAAAACCTCTCTCCTTCAGGTTTATTAGGATAATCATCATTCTCATTCAAGGTACTATATACACCTATGACTTTTCCTCTCCAAGCTATGGTTGTGAATCTGACAGGCTTTTTGTGCTGAGCAATTTCTCCTGTTTGTTCTGTCCAATCCAGTTCTGGACAGCCACGTGAGAACCAGAGACCTCTGTCCGGCCTGACCAGGGCTCAGCCACCCTGGGCACCTGGAGTTACCCTTTCCTCACCAGGCTTCCCTTCTCCTCACAGCCCTCCAAAAATGGTGCACACTATGCTCCCTGCCCTGCCTCACACCCTTCAACCTCCTGACCTCATCTTGTTCTGGAAGAGATCACTCCTCGCTCTCCTTGTCTTCTTGCCTCATGCTTTATAAAGTTTTTTCACCTCAGTAGGAATCCTACAGGGGACAGAAGTGCCTGTGTCCTAGCAGCAGCTCCTGCTTCCCGTTGTCCTTTCTCTCTAGTTCCCTTTGTCAGACTCTTCTTCAGAAATCTCCCAAAAGCCCTTAGCCTTGGAAACTACCTCTCCTGTTTTTACTCTTGGGGGTGTTTTTCTTTTGGCAACAACACAACTGACTTCAGTGAATTTCACAAAGGACAATAAGTAAGGCTGGGACTTATCCTGCCATCAGGAATTTTCAGGACTGAGGGTAGAGATTGGTGACATAGAATTTACCAGTTAAGGCCCTGGGTCTAATGTTCTGCAAAAGAGAAAAAGAAGGGCCAGAGATTTAGCTCAGTGGTTCTGGCGCCTGCCTAGCAAGCCCAAGGTCCCTGGTTCGATCCTGGTAACCACATACAATGATACGATCTTGGGTGTGATGACTCACACCCACCAGCAGTCAGTACTGTATACCACAAATACTGGGCTTGCTGGCTCAAGCCTGTAATCTCAGCACTTGAGAGGCAGAGGCAGGAGGATTGCTGAGTTTGAGGCTTGCCCGAGCTACATAGTAAGCTGAGGGCCAGCCTGAACCATAAAGTGAGACCCTGTCTCAAAAAAATAAAACAAAATAAAATAAAGAGTGAAAAAGAATTTTCATTTGTTAAAATGGTTTCTTTGTTCTACAAAGGATTTGTAGATGATTCTTTATAGTCAATTCTTTTTTTTGTAGTCAATTCTTTACATACACAGATAATATGCGTAGAAGTTGAATACTACAAAGTTGAATCATATTTTAAAGGATTGTCTACAGAGAGGCAGAAAATGGTTAAATGATTTATTATTATAATTACTTACTATTATTATTGAGGTAGGGTCCAGCCAAGATCCTCCTGCCTCAGCCTCCCAAGTACTGGAATTGCAGCTGTGTGCCACCACACCTGGCTGGTAAAATGATTAATGACATCATTTCTTTCAGACACACTTCAAATTATTTCCAGTTTTCAAACATATATGTTCCTTTGTCTTTGTGCTGTACTGGAGATTGATCCCAGGGATTTCACACTGAGTTAAATCCTAAATCCCCAGCCTTTAAAAACATTTTTAAAAAATTACCTTGAGACAGAATATCACTAAATCACTCAGTTGCCCTGACTGGGCTTCAACTTGCCAATTCTCCTGCCTCAACTTCCCTTAGAGCTGGAATCAGAGGTATACACCACCATGCCTGGTTCCTTGTCACACTTTAAAAAATTTCTATTTACCATTTTTTTTAAAGTAAGAGCAAAATGAAAAAGAAGTATTTAAATAATGTAAACTCATTCCTGCTTAAGAAGGAGGGATTGAAATCAATGGAAAAAAACTGGTGGTTTAGAAGTATCAGTGTAGGGCTGAGGATTTAGCTCAGTGGTTCTGGTGCCTCTCTTACAAGCACAAGGTGATGAGTTTGATTCCCAGTACCAAAACAAAACAAAATTAAAAAAAAAAACTATTAATGTAGAAAGTTTCAAAAGGTAGGTAGGTGGTACAGAGGTTGGCTGTCCCAAAGTCAGAACATTTTATATGTACTCAATCAGCTTGTATATATTTAAGAATAACCACTTGAACCAGGGGGAGGTGGTACACACCAGTAATCCCAGCTATTACAAGGCTGAGGCAGGAGAACTGCAAGTTCAAGGCCAGCCCAGTCAGTTTAGAAAGTTGCTGTATCACAGTGAATCAGAAAAAGGGATAGGGATGTAGCTCAGTGGTGGACTATCCCTGGGTTCAATCACCAGTACTGGGAAAAAAAAAAATTTTTTTTTTGAGACAGGGTCTCGCTTTGCAGTTCAGGCTGGCCCTGAGCTCACTATATAGCCCAGGCAAGCCTCAAACTCAGCAATCCTCCTGTCTCTGCCTCCCGAGTGCTGGGATTACAAGCATGAGCCACCAAGCCTGGCACTGTGGAATGTGGTGCTAATTGCTGGTTGATTGCTGGTGGGCGTGAGTCACCACCCAGCATTGTTGTATGTGGTTACCGGGATCGAACTCAGGACCTTGCGCTTGCGAGGCAGGCGCCAGAACCTCTGAGCTAAATCTCTGGCCCCCAAAATATTTTTTTTTGACAAAAAGCAAGAGATTAAGGAGCTACGACAAAGTGGACTAATTTGAAGTTTTAGAACCTCCCTTCTATTGAACTTTCTTTAATAACGAGGAAAAAGCATATATGAAATTACAGTACAGTTTGTTAAGCGTAGGATATTTCACCTAGTAGGTGCTCAGTAAATATGGCTACAACTAATTTGTACCAAAGAAAAATTTCATCTACCTAGAACTTTTGTTTTCAGTACTCACGTTTGAACCCAGGACCATCTCAATGAGCTACAACCACAATCCTTTAAAAATTTATTTTATTTTGAGACAGGGTCTTCTAAGTCACTAAGTCACCTAAACTGGGCTCCAACTTGTGCTTCACCCGTCTCAACCTCCCAGAATTCTGGGATTATAGGTGTGGATCACCATCCTGGATTCTTACCTCTGACTTTGGAGCAACTTGCCATTATAGAGAGACTGTACTGTGATGAATGGCAAGACTCCAGGCGTGACACTCAAGAAATGACATCTTGTCACGTGGAGTGCTTGGGGCCAAAAGAGACAGGAAAGACCTTGCAGTGAGCCAGAGGAGCCAGAATTTCTCTCCCCAGGGGAGAATCCTAGAAAACCTTTCTCCCAAAACAGGCCATCAAACCTCCACTCCTCTTCCTTGAAGACCCAGATCTAAAGGGGGCCCCTGCCCTGGCCTGGGAGAAGGAATGTGCCCGGAATCCTAGCAGACAGGTCTTGCTGGTCTCCTCGAGTTACCAGTAGATCATTCCATTTTGTTTAATCATTTCTGTCATGGAACCCGCGCACGGAACAGACTGCTTTCCCTGGCCTTTCGGTCATTTCTGAAGCCATTTCCGTGTCATACAGAGCTATGACAGCGCTTCTGTCTTGTTAGCTGGGCCATTGTGAGCTGGTGTAGGAGGAAAAGAATCCTCCAGCGGCTCTTATTCCCGCAAAGTCGGGCCCTCCTAGGAGGTTAGCACTTTGTGCGGGCTTTTCTGAAACACTGACCGACTAACTGGATTTGTGTTAACAGATAGATGGCTCTTCCTGAGGCACAAAGCACCTACACAATCTGTCCTTCCCAGGGAAAATTTATTTTACCTTCCCTCTTTGCCATTCTTTCACTCCCTCCCTCCCTTCTCTTTTCCTCCACTAGGCAAGGTCTCTACCTCAACTCTGTCCTCAACCCCCAGGGTTCTACCTCTCTGTGTCCCCACCCCCAGGGCAGATTCCTTTCCCAAGAATTTACCTTGTTGGCTATAGGCAGTTTACTCTCATACTGAACAAGCTTTTTCTTTTCCTTTTTTGCTCCTTTTAAAATTTTTTGCTAGTACATAGTAGTCATATAGAACAATGAGTTTCATTTCGGCTGATCTGCACATACATACAACATTCTTTGATATTTCCAGCCTCATTTTCTCCCTGCTCTTCTCTAAGTTTCTCTTCTATTCTCTCTCTCTCTCTTCCATACATGAGAGAAGACATGATATTTGTCTGTCCAATTTGGCTCATTTGGCTTAACATGTTCTTTGGTTCCATCTATTTTCCTGCAAAACACATGATTTTGTTCTTTATGACTGATAATGGCGCCAAACTGCTTCTTCTGGGGAAATGAAACACATTCTATGTGAGTGGATAGAAATTAATCTCGGGATTAGGAGAAGGTGCCCGAGGCATGGCTATGTTTCTGATCACTGCTGCTGTGTTTGGAAGGTGGGCTTCTGGAGGGAATTATTTTAACTTGAAGAGAGGAGTGGGGGAGGAGTACCCACCCCAGCTTCCTGCAAAGCTCCTGGCTTTGCCCGAGGCCCTGGGGAGGACGTGGTGAAGGCAGTGTGCTTCTGTGGTGTCAGCCTGCTCAGGTGGCTGCCGCTCCTGGGCAGAGTGAGAAGGAGATGAGGGATGGGCTCCTCCCTGCACTTTCCTGGAGTGAAGAGGTTCCTGTGTTGACCTCAAGTCAATCTGTGGTTGAAGCAGATTTATTGGGTGGTAAGTATTGACCTCCCTTTTTAAAGTTTTAAACTTTAAAAATTCTCCTCCCGTCAGGCGTGGTGGCTCATGCCTGTCATCCCAGCATTTGGGAGGCAGATGCAGGAGGACTGCTGAGTTCAAAGCTTGCTTGGGCTACACAGTGAGCTCAGTGCCAGCCTGAACTACAAAGTGAGACCCTGTCTCAAAAATAAATAAGTAAATAAATGAATAAACAAATAATTCTCATTCCCCTCCCCCATTAGGTAAAGTAAGATGCCATTTGGCTTTCAAGTTGTGAACTCGATAAGAAATTAGAGAGAATATGAAGTGTGGACAGCTACGCCACCCTCAACTTTCTGGAATCTCCATGCAGGCCAGGAGCACCTCCTGGAATTCCCTGGGCTGCATGGTGCCTCGCCCTGTGGCTGTCCTGTGGGGTCCTGTGGCTTCCATGTGTCATGAGATTTCCCAATGAAGTTTCCATGTGGGGCTGATGACTTTCCTGGTCCACCAGGAGGCTGGGGTCACACTAACAGTGGTGATGCCCACGGTGATAACCATAGTGCTGTACTAGAGGTGCCCTGAGGACTTACCTTACTCCAGACACAGCTCTACACGCTTCCTAAGCATTTCCTTCGTCCTCACCAGACCTCTGCAAGGCAGAGACAATAGCAGAAATAAGGGAATGAAATGCCCCGTCAGTGATGCAGAGCTGAGGCTTGGAGATTACTCGGGACGCCCCAGCGTTGAAAGCATATCCTGCCCTTTGGATCTAATCTCCAGTTTGAGGCAAGAAAGGTCTTCCTGCCCATGTCCTTTGAGCACATGCCCTCCTTCCCCTTTAGAAGGAAAAGATAAAATGAAACGAAAGGAGTCATTTCCAATGTGCAGCAGTTTGGTCAGCAAGATGCATGAAGACTGGGGAGCCTGAGGCTGGGGGGGGGATGTTGTGTCCCCAAAGACTATGGACAGCACCAGACTGTTGGGGACTCTCAGGGGACACGGAGTGTGGGCACCAGCCCTTCTCTTAGCAACACCTGTGGCTGTGTCACCTCTGCCCACAGTCTTTGCTCCTCAGAGGATGTGGACCTGGTGAGGGACGGATGTGCCAGGAGAAGATCTGGTTCTGACCAAGGAGCGCAAACACCATCAGGAGTCTTCCTGAAGGAAGCTGCGGCAGCATTTGCCCCATATACAGCATCTTTCAGAGGCAAAGCAGAAAGAGAGGAGCAGATGGCCCCCTTCACTCATTTTATGTCTGAAAGAAAGACATGGTAAGAGACCAGGCAGAGTCTGATGCAACTTCTTCCCATCAAAAATAATACAGATTGGGCCGGAGATCTAGCTCTGTGGTTCCAGCATCTGCCTAGCAAATGCAAGGTCCCTAGTTCAATGCCCGGTAACCACAAAGAACAATACTGGGCATAGTGACTCACACCCACCAGCAATCAGTAGCGCACACCACAGTGCTCAGGAAGCAGAGGCAGGAGGATTGCCGAGTTTGAGGCTTGCCTGGGCTACATAGTGAGCTCAGGATCAGCCTGAACTACAAAGTGAGACCCTGTCTCAAAATAATAATAATAATACAACATGCCCCACTTGGCAAGCCAGAAGTCATCTTAAGGGTGGGGCTATTTTGAGAGGCTTCTGAAGACTGTGATGCCAATGGAGATGCCCATGGTACTGGGTAGTTTGGATCTTCTGAGAGTGGTGCCTGTCATCGCTGCATAAACAACAGCCCCACCAGGACTGCCTGGCCATGGCCAGCAGACACTGTGGTCCTTGAAGGAGACTGACGTCCATGTGACTGGGCATCAGTGCTTCTGATGAGGGCTTCTGGGCACTGAAATTATACAGTTGTGTGTGTGTGTGTGTGTGTGTGTGTTACTGGGGACTGAGCCTTTGTACTGAACTACATCTCACTAAATCACTAAGTTATACAGGCTGGGCTGGAACTGGTGATCCTCCTGCTTTAGCTTCCCAATATGCCAGCATGACAAACATGCCTTACTACACCCAATTCATGTACTTCTTTTTAAAACTTAATATTCATCTGGTTATAATGATGCAAGCATTTAATCCCAACCATCAGCAGGCTGAGGCAGGAGGATGGCCATGAGTTCAAGATCAACCTGGAGTATATAGTGAGTTCAAGGATAGCCTAAACTACATAGGGAGACCTTGTCTCTAAAAAACAAAACAACCAAAAAAAAATTAATATCCATGTTGTTAAAGACACAAAGTAGAAAAAGCTAGATATTGAAGTTTTAAATTCAGTTTACAGATTTTAATAGTCTATGTAATACTCTAGCATGATTTTAATAATCTCTTTGAATGGCCTTTGATTATATTTTATATTATTTACAAAGAGTAAATTAAACTCTTAAATATTTCCAAATGCATTTATACATTTAATAGATTCTATTTCTTTTGAGGAGGTACAATTCTTTGAAGACATAAAATTTGTAAATATAATGAATCTTCCCCTTTTTTGATTGTCTGATACTGTTAACAATAACATCTTAATTTAAAATAACAAATTTAAGTAATCCTTCAATTACCTATGTTTCATTAGACCCTAAACTTAATTTATGAGATACACCAAAGTCCTAAATTCTTTTTTGGGGAAAGCCAGAGTCTCACTCTGTAGATGAGGCTGTCTTCAAACTGAGAGAAATCTCCCAGCCTCGGGCCCTGGGTGCTGGGATTACAGACATGCGCCACCACACCCAGCCCAAATCCCAAATTCCAGACCATTAATAGTGCATAAGTGCCAAACACAGATTATTTCTAACATTTTGATTTGGCATACTTTATACTATACATAATTATAAACATCTTTGGGGGGCAGTACTGGGGATTGAACTTGCAACCTTCCACTTGCAAGGCAGGAGGCAGCAGCAACACTGAGCTAAATCTCCAGACCTATAAACATCTATTTCTTTTTTTTTTTTTTTTTTTGAGACAGGGTCTCACTTTGTAGTTCAGGCTGGCCCTGAGCTCACTATGTAGCCCAGGCAAGCCTCAAACTCAGCAATCCTCCTGTCTCTGCCTCCCAAGTGCTGGGATTACAGGCGTGAGCCACCACGCCTGGCACTGTGGTATGTGGTATTGATTGTTGGTGGGCGTGAGTCTCCACGCCCAGCATTGTATGTGGTTACTGGGATTGAACTCAGGACCTTGCACTTGTGAGGCAGGCGCTGGAACCACTGAGCTAAATCTCCAGTGCTAAACATCTATTTCTAACCCACCAAGGAAATAGATATTTCATCCAAACAATTTTAGTTTTTTTTATTTTTGGTCTCACGTTGCAGTTCAGGTTGGTGTTAAACTTACTATCTAGGCTAGGTTGGCCTTGAACTCATGGCTATCTTGCTTCAGCCTGCAGAATTCTGGTGTGTATCATCTAAGCAATTTAACTTTTTTTTTTTTTAAGGCAGGGTCTTGCTATGTGGTTCAGACTGGCCTTGAACTTGTGTCAGTCTTCTTGCCTTAGTCTCCGGAGCAGTGGAATTACAGGTGTGGGCATGCTGCTACACCTGGCATCTAAGCAATTTTTGTCTTTCTTTCCCTGCAAACTTTGGCAGAGTTGTTCATGGACCAGAGTTGTTCCAGAGATTTAAAAAATGGAGCTGCAGCCAGGCATGGTGGCTCATGCCTGTAATCCCAGCACTCAGGAGGCAGAGGCAGAAGGATTGCTGAGTTCAAGGCTTGCCTGGGCTACATAGTGAGCTCAGGGCCAGCCTGAACTACAAAGTGAGACCCTGTCTCAAAAACAAAACAAAACAAAACAAAAATGGAGCTGCAGGCTTCTTTCCTTGTAGCTCAGCTGCCCTTTTCTGATGCTACCTCTAGAACTTCTAGAAAGGTGTCATCAAGTTACCTGTTAGGAACTTCTCCGATCTACCTGGGAGATTATTGCAACTGCATTTACCTTTGGTGCTTTGCATACTGAAGCTAGCCTGCAGACCTTCGGACTTCCTGAAGTTGTTTTTCCTGTTTGCTGTGTGGCTGAGCCATATTTTCTGTCCATTTTACAGTAATAGCTGATTGAATTTTAGCTTTATCTCAAGCCTTAGTGGGACTAGGTGGTTCCTTCCAAGGTCATTCTACTAATCATCTCTGGGAAAAAAACAAAATAAAACAAAAAAAACACAAAGGTCCAGGACACGAGGATACCTGAGGCTAGGAGAGGAGTCTCAGGTTGTACGAACACTGTAGGACCCGAAATTTTTACTTCATATTTGCCAAATATGACAATCAAATATAATTATTGTCCTAGTTTGGATTTGGTAGGCAGTGAAGTGATGGAGGATGTTAGAGAAATTGGCATAAAGAACATCATCAGGACATTAACAGATTAACAGGTATTTCCTATATAGTAGATAATGGCTATAACAGCGTTAGCATTTCTTTAGGTACTTTTACTGCGCTTATTTAAGAGCATGTCCTTGTTCTTAGTAAACACACACACGTAAGTATTTGAGAGTGAAGAGCTCATGTTTACATCTCGATGACTCAGGAAAAGAACTGTATACAAATGGAGCCGTGAAGCAAACCAACATGTTAGTAGTTGCTCAATATTTGCAATTTAGAAAACTGCTCTGGAAGATAAGAACTCACTTTTATTGGAGTCTCTATTTTTATCTTGATGATAACTATCTTCAGCAGGTAAGTCAGGCAAATATTTGAGCAAAGAATTTAGTAATACTGTCACTTGGGCATCAGGTGTCAGCAAGACCTGCTGTGTAAATTGTTCCAATTTTTCTTTTCTTTTTTTAACTCAGACCCACAGTATCAGGACTCAGTACTCACATAAGTAGTGCCTTATGGTGCAGATGTAAAATGGGATTTACTGGGAACCGACTTGCCGATATCCTAAACCCCAGGCCTGCCTCTGTCAGCGGTGGCACGATTGGACTACACTCTCTAGGTTGTTTCCAGTAGGAAATTTTCCACATCCTCCAGTGCTCTATTTACAGGGACAAAAAACATAGATTTCTTTTTTTTAATTATTGGGGATTGAATCCAGTAATGAAAGTACTGAGCTATGTCCCCAGTGCTTTTTAAATCTATCTTGAGACAGGGTCTTGCTAAATGACTAAGTTACCCAAACCAGGCTCCAACTTGTGGGTTTTCCTGCCTCAGCCTCTCTGAATGCTGGGATCACACTACTCCCACTGAGGAAGGAACATTATGTGAATGTCTAACAACAGAGGAGGGTGGCCTTGATGGACAAGAGACCTGGGAAAAAAGAAGTCTGAGTTTATGAGCTGTTAGTGGCCTGCTCCCCCACTGAGTTAATTCAGACCTGCTCACAACTGGCACCCAAGCCACCAACGTAAGAATTCAGCTGCCTACAGGACTGGGAAAAGACCGTTTTCCAAAATCATTTGCAATTTCGAGCAGGTACAAAACTGAGGGAATGGGATAGGGTTGCCCGTAGTCTCAGCACCCCAGAGTTCAGACTTCCATGGAACTGTCTACTGAAGTCTCGCTATTAGGGTAAATGATCCAAACCAGCATCATCAAGGAAACTTCATAAAGCAGTATCTCCTTTTACAACAGGATAGGCCTCTGATGATTTCTAGTCTTGTCCACTTTATTATCTAAAAATGCAGGGTCTGGGGCTGCAGCCCAGGGGTACAGCACCTGGCAAGTATGTGCAAGGCCCTGGGTTTGATCCCCAGAACATTTATTGAGTAGCAACCTGTAAGATAAAAACCACTAAGTTACCCAATGTATATAATACACAAACATTTGTCCCTCATAAATATGAATAAATATCATGTCAATCCAAAAAGTAAAATTAAAAAAAATATTCACTAAGATGTGGCACATGACTTTGCCAGTCAGAAATGCTCAAATGTGGACAATTTCTTATAGTTGGATCAAACAGATGCTTAGTGCTAGAGAGAAAGAGAGAGACAGAGACCCCTATTACTAAATTAGTTCCTACTACAGCCATTCTTTTGTACCAGTGATCTGCTGATGTCTAGCCACATACGTTTTTCTCAAACTCTTTTTGGTCTATCTCTCATGCATCATTAGGCATACAGAGGGTAATACAATGCAAATCTGATGGAAACTGATTGGAAAGTGAAGCAGCAGTTTATAGAAGATATCAAAGTCTGTATCATGAAACTGAGAAAGAGTTCCTTCAACCTAGAACTCTGGTAAGGGCTAAAAGGAAATGAGCTACAAAAAAGGTGACTAAATGATGGATCAAAGGACTGTGCATTGTATCAATGAATTCATTTGCAGTTCTAGAATAGGAAAAACTAACCAATGACAGGAAAAATCAGATCAGACATTGCTTGGGGGAGGGGTGCTGAAGGAGCTTTCTGGGGTGATGGGAATAAATATTCTCTTAATATGAACTCCTGAAATAGGTTGAATAGTACACTTCAACTCTGAACATTTCACTGGATATCAATTACATCTCAAGATTATATTTACCCATGTTAATAGCAGCACAATTTGTAATAGCTAAATCTTGGAAACAGCCCAGCTGCCCACCGACAGGTGAATGGATAAAGAAAATGTGGTATGTATGCACAGTGGACTACTACCCTACTGTAAACAAGGATAAACTTGAGACATTTTTTGGGCAAATGGATGCTGTTGGGAACATGTTTTGGGAGAAATAATCATAAGGGCAAAAATTGATCAGGCCTTCCTGGACTCAACTCGGACTCTGGACTCAACTCGCCCTTACCTCTGCTAACAACAAAAACTCCCGGTGGTCCCACATGCTGTGGTGCCTCAAGGCGGAACTATTCCATTGCGGGTATCTGCCCTGCCCAGCCGGATCTTCATCTGCATAATGTCTTTAGAACTATTAGAGATGTTTGCCCTGCCCACAGGGCTGTTACATTGTTACTCAAGAGGTACTGAATAAAAGGTGTGGTGAGCTGGGGCCTGGGGTCTTTTGCTACCCAGAGTAGCATGGATCAGGCTCAAACTTATCCTCAGTGAACCTCGATTCTGCCTACTTAATGTTTCGCCGTGTGCCGCCGACTCACAGGAGACTAGAACCTAATGAAAGGTTCTAGTTACGTTCCCTTCCCCTGGTTCCCACAGGATGCACCTCAAGACCCTAATGTTAAGTGAAATAAATCAGACTACAAGTTTAAATATCACATTGTTTCTCTTTTGTGGGAAACACAGAGTAAGTAAGAGCAAAATGAGAGTTAGGTATTAGGAAGCAGGAAAAGCATGTTCAAGTGGAAAAGGATATGGGGTGGGGAAGGAGTAAAGGAAGGAAAAAGGGATTTAAAAAAGAGATTGGGAGGGAAAAAATGGATGAGCTTTTGCAAATATGGAGAGGAAGGAGGGTTCAAGTGAGGGGAGGAAAATGAGAAATAATTAAAATGTTATGTACAGGTACAAATTATAATGAATGTGATTATGGCAAATATGTATTAATAAAAAATTTAAAAATCAAATAATAAAAAATATGGATTTTTGTAGAGAGAGAAGTGCTTGGGAAAACTGACAAGATCTTAGATATTTTTGCAAAAGGTAATCATTTTCATGGTTATATCATAAAAGTTAAATAAGGAATTAGCATAAATTATAGCATGCCAATCAACAATTCTGTCAAAAAAATTATTCACCTTCCGAAAGAAGAAATATTGGGCTTATATTTTGTTTTGGTTTTTTTTTTGGCTTTTTGAGACAGGGTCTCGCTTTGTAGTTCAGGCTGGCCCTGAGCTCACTATGGTGCCCAGGCAAGCCGCCGCGAACTCAGCAATCCTCCTGTTTCTGCCTCCCGGGTGCTGGGATTACAGGCGTGAGCCACCAGTCCGGCATTGTGGTATGCGGTGTTGATTGTTGGTGGGCGTGTCTCCACACCCAGCATTATATGTGGTTGCCGGGGATCGAACTCAGGTCCTTGAGCTTGCGAGGCAGGTGCCAGAACCACTGAGCTAACCCTCCGGCCCTATATTTTGTTTTAAGAAAAACCACAGTTGTCATTTTGTGAAGTATATACTAAAATATAATTTTTCCTTTCAGCCTTTCTTTCTTTCTTTCAGTATTAGGGACTTAACCCAAGGCGGTTTTCTTTCTTTTTTTTTGAGACAAGGTCTCAAAAGCCTCGAACTCAGCAATCCTCCTGTCTCTGCCTCCTGAGTGCTGGGATTACAGGCGTGAGCCACCATGCCTGGCAACCCAAGGTGTTTTATAGCTGAGCTACATCCCTAGTACTTTTTATTTTTCAATTTTGCAACAGGGTCCTCGTTGCCCAGGTTAGCCTTAAACTTGTGATTCTCTTGCCTTGCCTTAGGCTCCCGAGTAGCTGGGATTACAGGAATGCGCCACCTCTTGATGAGTGGGTAGTGGTACTGGGGATCAAACCAGGGTTGTGATACCACTGAAGCACACCCCCAGCCCTTTTTATTTTTTATAATAATAAT
>PVIC010046888.1:0-14080 GCA_004025085.1 Thryonomys swinderianus
TGCTGGGATTACAGGCGTGAGCCACCACGCCCAGCATTGTGGTATGCGGTGTTGATTGTTGGTAGGCGTGTCTCCATGCCCAGCATTATATGTGGTTACCGGAGATCGAACTCAGGACCTTGCGCTTGCGAGGCAGGCGCCGGAACCACTGAGCTAACCCTCCGGCCCTTTTCTTAATACTTTTATTAATAAATGTTACCTTTTTTTAGAGAGCCATTGTGAAGGGGAATTCTAAATTATATGCAGCAAAACATACACTATTCAATAATAGCAATGTCTGACCTTAGCATTCAATTAATTCAACAATTATTCTAGACTTACCACCTGGCAGTGAGAAAAGAATACAAATGCTGGGGGAAAAAAAGGCATCATACATTCATTATTTGAAAACACTGATTTTTTGATGCAGGGTCTTTCTATTGTAGTCCAAGCTGGCCTTGAATTTACTATATAGGTCTGGCTTCAACTTTGTGATCTTCCTGCCTCAGCCTCCTGAGTTATGAGATCAGAAGAGTGGAGAACCATGCCTGACTTGAAAACACTTATTTTTGACACAGATAATGAGGACATTCTAGAAGAGGAAACAAAATGGCAATGATGCATGGAAAGAAAACATACAAAGAATTCATCTCAAGAGCAGTGGTAGATGAATTAACACAAGTAGCTTATATAGGTTCCTAAAGGCAGGATCATGATTTTGAATGCAATTCCATAAATGGAAAGCAAAAGCACTACTGCCATATAGAATGTGATGGACAAACAACCTCTTTGGCTACACAATACCATCAGGTTATGCAGAACATGGATGTTAAAGTCCATACCCCCTCCTTGGTCAAGAAGTAACCCGGAGCTGTGTTCAGTGCAGGAATACATACACTGCAGAATTTCAACTCCTACTCACTGGAAAGAGAAAAGTAGTAGGATAGTGAACTGGAACTGTGACACATGAGAAATGACAAAAAGGAAAGAGATGTTACCCTAGAGAGTAGCACTTTTAAAGGTTTGCTATAAAGAATGTGACATTGTTAATGCAGGACGTGGTGGCTCACGGCTGTAATCCCAGCACTCGGGAAGCAGAGACAGGAGGATTGCTGAGTTTGCGGCAGCTTGCCTGGGCACCATAGTGAGCTCAGGGCCAGCCTGAACTACAAAGCGAGACCCTGTCACCAAAAAAAAAAAAAAAAAAAAAAGAATGTGACATTGTTGAGAACAGGTTTTGGTTCTTTTGACCTTTGAGTCCTCAATGTCTACATGTGGCTATTGCTCAGTAAAAGCCCGTTGAATGAGAATGAATGAATAATTTAGCGCCAAGTTGTCACAATTAAATGTGTTTTTTTGCATCCCCAAAGGACAGAGCATGGTAGAACCAGTAGAGTCAGAGATGGTAGCTTGATGTAAAGAAAATTAATCAACAAATGCAGCTTCTGCAGAGAGAATCAAGTTTCCAAGCCCATATAAGCATGAGCAAGCTTATCTCTGGTAAAAGAAGATGCAAATGCCACTTATGTTCTGCTACTATCCAGCTTCATGAAAATATTTGAATTCTTAGCATGATCTAGATCATGTATAAAAAAAAACATCTTTCAAAAAGTCATCCTTTCAATAAGTCATCAGAACAAGCCATTTTTTAAAAGATGATACTAAGTTCAAGACTACTAATTTCAATGCCTACCTTTGTAAAAATTAGTAAAGATACTAATTTCAATGACTACCTTTGCAAAAAAAAAATGGATTAAGAAGAACCCATGTCCAGAAATAAAAAAGTTAAGAACATGGAGCATAAGATAACTTAGTAAGGAGATTTAGCCAGTAGATTTGTGTGTTAGCTGTAGTTTCAAAGCACACTCTTTTTATATCACAGAAGCCTATTCATTTATTAAATACTTATTGAATATGCTGTGTCAAAAAATGCCATGACTTTGCTTTATGCAAATAAAAATTGGACAATATCCTTGTCCTAAAGAACTCTTTAAATTACTATTTTATCATTCTCTTTCATCTTAATCCAGCAAGTCCTGATTATAGGCATGATTAGGTCATGCAAAATTGAATACATTTTTTAAAAATTAAAATTGTATAATAACAATAAAAGTTTTGAAATAATAAATATTACTATTTTATAAATCACTATTGTCCTACTTGATACAACTTAACATTCTAATGAAATTAAAACCAAATATTTAAGTGAATATATGAGTGTATACTAAAATCTATTGTATCTTTCAGTGGTTCTTCCTGTAATTATTCTACACAGTTGCATGTCATTCTCTCTCTCCTCTGCTCATAATTTTAATGAGTAGCAAAATTATCTGTGATAAAACAGGAAATCCAGCCTGTCAGTGAAGAAGAAAATGTCTGGAAGGCAAAATTTTTCCACACTTTCACTTGATATTAAGCAGAACCAACAGAATTCAAGTATACAGAGTCAAAATGTGTGGCCCTGGGCCAGAAGGTTAGCTCAGTGGTTCCAGCGCCTGCCTCGCAAGTGCAAGGTCCTGAGTTCAATCCCCGGTAACCACATACAATGCTGGGTGTGGAGACTCACGCCCACCAATAATCAATACCACATACTACAGTGCTGGGTGTAGTGGCTTGCACCTGTAATTCCAGCACTCGGGAGGCAGAGACAGGAGGATTGCTGAGTTTGAAGCTTGCCTAGGTTACATAGTGAGCTCAAAGACAGCCTGAACTACAAAAGGAGAACCTGTCTAAAAAAAAAAAAAAAAAAAAAGTGGCCCAAAGAACATTTGGCCTTCACAATGTAAGGAGTTGTCAACAGTTGTCAAGAGTAAATATCAAACAAGAAGGTTAGTCATTGAGGGATGATGTTCATAATAATGTGCAGTTAATGACAACCTGTTTAACAGAAGTCTTTGATTTTCTAATAAAAGTTATATATACATTTCCAGCAGGGCATATAACTTTTTTAATTTGTGAAATGGACTTAACTATGGAAACATTTTCTTAATGGAATAGTTTGTCAACTTTTCAGGAAGCAGAATTATAGGTAACAGGGGTTCAAGCAAATGATGTCTGTGAGCACCCACCACAGAGCTTAAACCAGAGCAGGTGTTCACTAAACAGTAATAGGATTTGCAATGACAGCAATAATACTGGTGCTGCTATCATTGATGACCTGCTCATACCAATACATAGACATAATTTCTGAAAAGAGATGAGAAGAAAAAGAGATTTTAAGTGCAACATGAAAATTTGTCATGCAAATCCATCACATGTAATTATCACACTGTACTCTGAGACAGACATGTCAATATTATGGGATGGAATGGAGACTCTGAGATTGTGACAGTTTCACAGAAGCTAAATTGTCTGAACTCAGAATTGACTCTTCCTGGTGAAATCCCTTTACTTTGTTAAATAAACTCTTGATTTTACACTATACAGTATTTTTGTTTATGGTTTCCCTTATTTTATGACAAATATAGCTTTGCACTAGAGAATAAAGCAGAGCTCCAGGTGAATCTAGTTTCTGTCATTTACTTACTTTTCTTTAGGTTTATTCTTATTGTAAGATTAGATTCTTTGGTCCTTCCTTCCTCCCTTTCTTCCTTCCTTCCTCCCTTCTTTCCTTCCTTTTACATAAAACCAATGATATCTTAAGACAACAAGTAAATGATACCACACAAAGTGATAAATTTTAGGGACTAAACAAAGTAGATAAGGATATTTTAGGCTGTAAAGCAGATGGTTGAATTTTATCAGTAATAAAAGGAAGCCAATGTAGAGTTTTAAACAAGGGAAGCCTTTGTCAAATTATCATCGAGCAAACACAACTTGCTACTATTTAGAAAATGGATGGTAGAAAGTTTAAGGTATTATGAATGACCCGAGAGAAGGAAGGGAAGCTGATATGTTTCTTAAGGAAATAGAAGATGATGTGGACTAAGAGGGGGTAATAGAAATGAGATGAGGAGAGAAAGTTAGAGATTATTTCCAAGTAATTATCAATAAGATTTCCTCATGAATGGGATGTCTAGTTTACCATAATGGGAGAACCCCCAGATTTTGTCTTCATCAATTTGATAAAACACTGATTTTTAAATGTGGAAGAAGAGCAGGAGTTGGAAAGGTGAAAATGGACTGAGAAAGCCCCCAAATTTGTGTCTGGATCTGTACCATAAGCAAACCGAGCTCCATCCAAGGAAAGATGTCAGGCAGACATCTGGATGTGAAATCAAAGAGCTCATCAGAAGTATGGATAATTCCACTGGAAATGTGAGAGTCATCAACAGGAGCAAGCTCACAACCACGAACTGATGAGATCACTCAAGAACAAAAGTTAGAGATGGAAAAGATGACCACTTGTGGTCCAACCATGAGTTACCAAATGAGGAGTTCAAGTAAACCAACAAAGTTCAAAAAAAAAAAGAAAAGAAAAAAATGAATTGAAGAAGGAAGGAAAGCAGGATAGAGTGAAACTAACAGATACAAGAAATTAAAAAGTAGTGAGTAGCTGACTGTGTTTAATAGAATATATTTTTCAAATATAATCTCTTTTCTTCTAGGGCAGATAATGACACACCCTATGAATAGAATGGGACATTTCTCTCCATTATAGATAAATGCAAAGATGGGTTTGATTAAAGATAATATGAGGAAGTTTATGACTGATGGCAGTAGTTTCCTGGTGAAGGATGAGGACTTTCAGTCAGATTGCCTTCTCAGATCTATGGAAATGTGTAGAGGACAGAGTTTCAATGTGCATGATTTCTGTCTCAGGTACTGTGCAGAATGAGTGTTCCCTGAATAATCATATGCAATGTAAAACAAGATGGCAAATCTTCAAAATGTAGCATGGTATGAAATAATGAGTTTTCTGATAAAGTCTGATATATCAAGTATTTGGATAAACAAAAAAAATGAGCTGCTATCTGTTTCTTAGAGGACAAACTTTCTGAAGAGAGACAGTGACTCAGGAAAAAAGAGGTATTGAGAAGAAGAAATTAAATTTGTTCCCAATTCCTTTTTTCCTTGTACTGCAACTTTTACTTATCATAAGATTCTTAGCACACTTCCTGTCAAAGGCTGTGCATTCACTGTTGGCAGACATGGAGAAGAACAAATATTCTTTAAGCCAGTTGTACCTGATGACTGAGAGGGGACAGCAAGAACTCAACTGAGATACATGTAAGAGCAAGCGCCTCCAAAACAGGAAGTAAGACATAGCTTGAGGGCCTAGTAAACAAAGCATCACAGATTGTGCAAGTATAAAACTATGTAGAATTTACAGATGCTTTGAAATACAGTCCTAAATTAGTAAAAATGTCAAGCCTTACCAACTAAAGTCACACAGTTTAATAAGCTAAGGGAATGAATGTATTATTGCCACTTTTGATTTTTCTTAGTTTGACATAACTTGGAATTGATTTTCTTTTTAGAAGTTTAGTGATTCTAAACTGAATTTTAAAGACGACCCATCACAGCCAAGTATACCTGGGTAGAAATGTTTCATTGGATCTTCTTAAGTCATCGCTATCGTCCCTCTCTCTCCCAATCCTTTTCTATCTCTAGTGCAGAAATTCAGGGTTCCTCTCTCAAAGTGAACAGGCACCTCTCAAATTGAACTGGAAAAATTACAGAGACCCCATTGTACTCCCAACAGAAAGATAGAAATCCAAAATACCAACAGCACTAAATGCTGGTGAGGATGTGAAATGCTAGGCTTTCTCATTCATTGATGGTGGGCCTGAAAAAGGGTAGTCATTTTGGAAGGCAGGAAGTTTGATAGTTTCTTACAAAACTAACCACATTTTCCTATAAGATCATACAGTGTCATTCTTTGCTGTTTATTTGAATAATATGGGAACTTATATATGGACAAAATCCCACACACTAACATTACAGAAAAATTTTGTTGTGAATGTTTATAAGCAATTACAGTGTTGTTCAGTATCTGAATTGATAAACTGTAGTACGTCAAAATAATTATTACATAGTTGTTAAAAAGAAATGAGCTATCGATCCATTTCTGGTGGACTGAGGGCCACCCACTGGCTCACTATAACCCAGAGCTGCACGGACTCGGCTACCGGGCGCCATCCATTTCCGGCGGCGGTGGACTGAGGGCAGCTCACTGGCCCACTGTACCCCGGAGCTATGCAGTGAGGAGTCAGGTACGGACCCTGGGCGCCATCCCAACCACGGAAGGTTGAGGCCCTCTGCCCAGCCCCAACCCACCCCGGAGCTGCGTTGTGAGGACCCAAGTCCTAGAGGAGCTGGAGCCATCTCCTGCATCCCTCCATAGGAGGCATATTCCTGGAGCTGTACTGCGAGACCAGGAAAGATTTAAAAAAAAAAAAAGGGAGGAATCTAGCTTCTATTTTGCCATCTACACCTAGATCCTTCTATTCACCTCTTGTCCCCACATCCTCTCCCACCTTTCTGTCAGAAGCAATACCCAGAAGTAAAAGATTCTTAGGCTGCCCTATTTCTTCTTCTGTACTATTATAAGAAGGTATGCAAAGTCTCTAACAGGTCTTATAGCATACAGTTGGTACTGTTGTACATATGCCCTTTTATCCTCTATTACCCACTGGCATATATGAGGTTCTAGGGAATAGGTGATCTCCATAAATCTGCTAACCATATTTCATTTTCCTCCTGTCTCCTTACCTCCCTGATTCCCCAGTGACCTCTTATAACCAAAGGGTTTGGGGGTTACATTTACGAACTGTATGTTGTATACACATTGCTGATTAATGCTAAATTCTGGCATATAGACATAGAGGTAACTCATAAGCTCAAAGTCTCCAGAATATAATTTAACAAAACTTTTATCTTATTTACTGTGCTTAATACTGATATTGGCATTTATTGTATTATGGTAACAAACATGATGAGATTGTTCTGCTCAAATACCTCCCATGATGTGGCAGGAGTGAGAACTCTCAAGGGTCATTACAGATTCAAGGAGGACCCCCCAGGAAAGTGCCACATCCAAAGGGACCCAGATAATAGAAAGAGACCTGCAACAAATATTGCCCTGTCATCAGGCAAAGAAGAGCATTAATAACAACGAAAGAGTAGAAATGAGAAAATACACAAAAACCAGACACAAAGATCACCACCACAGGGAAATTCAGAGAAAAGGGAAATAGGGCAAACTGAAACTCAAACACCAGGACTCTTAGAGATGGTAAACAAAGTAGATCTAGTAAAATGGAAATCAGAACTCATCTCTGAGATCAAAACAGGGATACTATCCACAGTGAAAGACATCATTAAAGAAGAAATCAGCGAGATGATAGAATCCAAGATAGAAGCAATGGAACCTTTTAAACAGCTTCAAGCAGAGCTCCAGGGAATGATCAAGGAGAACAAAAGTTTGTGCAGTAGGATGAATGAAGCAGAGAACCAAATCTCAGACCTAAAGGACAGCATAGAAGCCAATGAGCAGGAAAGATATAATCTATGGAAAAGAGCAAGGGACCATGAGAAATCATTCAACAGCTTCTAGATGACTCTAAGAAAAATAATAGCCTGATTGGAGTCACTGAGGAAGCAGGAGACAGTGTAAAAGACATAAAAGAGCTATTCTCAGAGAAAAAAAAAAAAACAGAAACCTTCACAGGAAAAGAAATAGACATATAGATAAATGAGGCCTATCAGACTCCAAAATGCCATTACATAAAAATATCTACACCTGGACATATAATTATCAAGGTTCCAGATGTACAACAAAAGAATGAAATACTGAAAGCAGTGAGAGAAAGGAAGAAAATCACCTAAAAGGGAAGCCCACTAGGATCACAGCAGACTTTTCAACACAAACAATGCAAGGAGATCATGGAGAAAAGTATTTCAAGCATTGCAGGAAAACAACCTCCAACCTAGACTGTTGTATCCAGCAAAACTATCTTTGAGAATAGACAGGGAAATAAGATACTTCCACGATAAAGAACACCTGAATAACTTCAGAAATATGAAACCTACACTCCAAAACATACAAAGAACATCTTGGAAAAAAACACAGAAAATTCCATACCCATGAGACCCAGGAGAGTGAATTCATTGGGGCAAACAAGAAACTAAATAGAAAAGGGGAAGAGAAAAGAAGAAAAGAACAAAGAACAGGGAAACATGGCAGCTCTGAATATGTCCATATCAGTCATAACCACTAATGTCAATGGACTCAGTGGGCCAATTAAAAGACACAGGCTAGCCGGATGTGGTGGCTCACACCAATAATCCCAGCACTCAGGAGGCAGAGACAGGAGGATTGCTGAGTTTGAGGCTTGCCTGGGCTCCATAGTGAGCTCAGAGCCAGCCTGAACTACAAAGTGAGACCCTGCCCCCCCAAAATAAATACATTAAAAAGACACAAACTAGCAGATTTGATCAAGAAATAAGATCCTAAAATATACTGCATACAGGAAACACACCTAATTCAAAAGGAAACCCATAGAATGAAAATAAAAGGTTGGAAAACAATCCTCCATGCCACAGGAAAGTGGAAAAAAGCATAAGTGGCTATCTTGTTTGCAGATAAAATAGATTTCAAACCCAAACTGATTAAAAGAGATAAAGAAGGTCACTATATTCTCATACAGGGAACTATCCAAGAGAAAGAAATAACAATCATAAATATTTATGCACCAAACTCTAATGCACCCAACTATATAAAACAAACATTACTGGACATGAAAAGCCAGTTATCCATGAATACAATAGTAGTAGGTATTTTAATACTCCACGGTCACAAATTGACAGATCAACTGGACAAAAAATCAATAAGGAAATACTTGTGCTAAATCAAACTTTGAGCAAATGGACTTATTAGATGCCTACAGAATTTTTCGCTGTGCAAAGCAAAAATATACCTTCTTCTCAGCTGCTCATGGATCATTCTCCAAAATAGATCACATTCTACTCCATAGAACAAGCTTAAGTAAATGCAAAGGAATTGAAGTTATCTTCTGCATACTATCAGACCATAGTGCCTTGAAACTGGAGCTGAATAGCAGAAGAAATTCCAAGATCCTCACAAACACATGGAAATTGAACAACACTCTGTTAACCAACCAATGGGCAACAAAAGAAATTAAAGAAGTAATTAAACAGTTTCTACAACTAAACAGCAACTCCAGCACAACATACAGGAATTTATGGGACACAATGAAAGCAGTTCTATGAGGGAAATTCATAGCAGTGAATGCCTACACTAGGAAAATAGAACAAATTGAAATACACAATCTAATGATGAACCTCAGACAATTAGAAAAAGAGGAGCAAAACAAACCTAAAGCACATAAGAGAGAGGAAATTATAAGAGTAGAAATTAATGCAATGGAGATAAAGAGAACAATATAAAGAATCAATGAATCAAAGAGTTGGTTCTTTCAAAGGATAAATAAGACTGACAGAGCCTTAGCCAACCTTATCAAAAAAAGCAAGGAAAAGGCTCAAATCCATGCTATAATGAATGAAAATGGGGAAATCAGCACAGAACCAGAGGAAGTCCAAAGGATCATAAACACGCACTTTGAAAATCTATACTCCAAGAAGATGGAAAATCTAGAAGAAATGGATAGATTCCTAGACACATATGAACTTCTAAAACTGAAGGAAGAGGATATAAAAATGTTAAACAACCTGATATCAATCTGGGAAATTGAAAATGTAATAAAAAACCTACCAACAAAGAAAAGACCTGGTCCTGACGGCTTCACTGCTAAATTCTACAAAACTTTTAAAGAAGACTTAATACCAGTATTTTTAAATCTCTTTAATGAAATTGAAAGGGAAGCAGTATTCCCCAAATCATTCCTTGAAACAACCATCACCTTGATTCCAAAGGCAGAGAAAGATCCCACCAAAAAAGAAAACTACAGGCCAATCTCTCTAATGAACATTGATGCAAAAATTCTCAACAAGATACTTGCAAACAGAATACAGAGAGTTATCAAGAAAATCATACACCCTGATCAAGTTGCATTTATCCCAGGGATGCAAGGCTGGTTCAACATACATAAATCAATTAATGTAATACACTATATTAACAGACAAGGACAAAAACCATATGATTATCTCAATAGACACAGAAAAACCATATGACAAAATTGAACACCCATTTATGATCAAAACCCTACAGAGAATGGGAATTGATGGACTTTATCTCAATTTAATACAAGCTATTTATGAGAAACCAACAGCCAGCATTATACTCAATGGGTAAAAACTGAAACCTTTTACACTAAGGTCCAGAATGAGACAAGGATGCCCGATGTCACCACTTTTGTTCAATATAGTACTGGAAACATTAGCCATAGCAATCAAGCAAGACAAAGATATAAAAGGAACAAAGATAAGAAAGGAAGAAGTTAAACTGTCATTATTTGCTGATGATGTGATACTCTATCTAGAGGATCCTAAAAACTCAAACAAAAGACTGGTAGACTTAATTACCAAATTTGGTAGTGTTGCTGGATACAGGGTCAATGCTCAAAAATCAACAGCCTTTGTCTACACAAACAACGCACTCATTGAAAGAGAAATTGGGGAGCCAATCCCTTTCACAGTAGCATCCAGAAAAATGCAATATCTAGGAATCAACCTAACAAAGGAAATGAAAAACCTCTACTCTGAAAACTATAGGACTCTGAAAACTGAGATACAAAAGGAGATCAGAAAGTGGAAAGCTATCCTTGTTCCTGGGTAGGGAGAACCAACATAGTCAAAATGGCTATACTCCCACAACTACTATACAGATTCAGTTCAATTCCAATTGAAATCCCAATGCTATACTTCACAGAGCTAGAGAAAATATTACAAAAATTCATCTGGAACCACAAGAAACCTAGAAGAGTAAAAGCAATTCTAAGCAACCATGACATGGCAGGGGGTATTACAATCCCCAATTTAAAACTTTAGTATAAAGCTGCTGTGATAAAAACTGCATGGTACTGGCAAAGTAACAGACGCAAGGACCAGTGGAATAGATTAGAAGACCCAGGAACAACTCCAGATACACTAAGCCACCTTTTCTTTGACAAAGGAGGCAACCATCCTTGATGGAAAAAAGATAGCCTCTTTAATAAATGTTGCTGGAAAAAAACTGGGCTTTAACCTGCCAAAAGCTATGCTAGACCTATCTCTTTCACCATGCACAAAACGAAACTCACAGTGGATACGAGACTTAAACATTAAAACAGAAACAATAAGTCTGCTGGAAAACAGATTAGGTAAAACTCTTGGAGACATTGGCTTAGGCAGAGACTGTGAATAAAACCTCTATAGCACAAGAACTAGCAGAAAGAATCAACAAATGGGACCTCATCCTACTGAAAAGCTTCTGTACAGCAAAAGAAGTTGCTGGCACTGCTAAAAGACAACCAACAACATGGGAAAAAATATTTACTAGCTGTTTCTCAGACAAAGGGCTCCTATCTACAATATATAAAGAACTCAAACAGATCAGCCTCCCCAAGTTTAAAGACCCAATTCAAAACTGGGCATCTTAAATGAACAGACACTTCTCAGAGGCAGAAGTCAAAGCAACCAAGAAACATATGAAGAAATGTTCAACATCACTGGTCATTCAAGAGTTGCAAATGAAAACAACACTGAGATTTCATCTCATTCCACAAAGAATGGCCATGATCACAAAATCAACCAACAAGAAATGCTGGCGTGGCTGTGGGGAGAAAGGAACACTTCTAAAATGTTGGTGGGATTGCAGACTTGTACAACCATTGTGGAGATCCATGTGGAGATTCCTCAGAAAACTAGGACTAGGGGTCCCATTTGACCCTGCTATCCCCCTGTTAGGAATATACTCAAAAGAATTTTAAAAATCACATTGGAAAGAGAAATGTACACCCTTGTTCATAACAGCTCAGTTTGTGATAGCTCAATCTTGGAAACAACCCAAATGCCCATCAACTGGAGAGTGAATAAAGAAGATGTGGTTTTGGGCCAGAGGGTTAGCTCAGTGGTTCCAGTGCCTGCCTCACAAGCGCAAGGTCCTGAGTTCGATCCCTGGTAACCACATACAATGCTGGGCGTGAAGACACACCCACCAACAATCAACACCGCATACCATATTGCAGGACGTGGTGGCTCACACCTGTAATCCCAGCACTTTGAAGGCAGAGACAAGAGGATTGCTGAGTTTGCAGCAGCTTGCCTGGGCACCACAGTGAACTCAGGGCCAGCCTGAACTACAAAGTGAGACCCTGTCTCAAAAAGCAAAAAAAAAAAAAAAAGATGTGTTTTTTTAAAATAAAATGGAGTATTACTCTGCCATAAAGAATGACACGATCAATCCATTTAGGTGCAAATGGTGACACCTGGAGGATATACTAATAAGTGAAATCAATAGATCACAGATAGGCAAATTCCAGATCTTCTCTTTGACATGAACACCTATAGATGCGAATGAGGTCTAGAAAGTATGACAGCTTTTTATTTTTTATTTTTTATTTTTTTAGACAGGGTCCTGCTTTGTAGTTCAGGCTGGCTCTGAGCTCACTATGTAGCCCAGGCAAGTCTTGAACTCAGCAATCTTCCTGTCTCTCCCTCCTGAGTGGTGGGATTACAGGCATGAGCCACCACGCTCGGCACTGTGGTATGTGGTATTGATTCCTAGTGGGCATGAGTCTCCATGCCCAGCATTGTATGTGGTTATCGGGGATCAAACTCAAGACCTTGCACTTGCATCGCAGGTGCCGGAACCACTGACCTAACCCTCTGGCCCTGTATGACAGCTTTTATACAGTGGGAAATTTCCATAGGAAATTTAGTGTGGGAATGTAATGAGGGGAAGGAATAAATATGATACAGAAAGAAAATAAAAGAGTATTTATAAAGGGGGTGGAAGGTGTGGGTGGGTAGCGATATGGGTAAAAATGACAATTTACTTATACTGGTTCAAATTCCCCAATGTTATACATGATGGTTAGATGTATATAAATTGTACCAATATAGAATTCAATTAAAAAAAAGAAATGAGGACGTGGTGGCTCACGCCTGTAATCCCAGCACTCGGGAGGCAGAGACAGGAGGATTGCTGAGTTCGCGGCGGCTTGCCTGGGCACCATAGTGAGCTCGGGGCCAGCCTGAACTACAAAGCGAGACCCTGTCTCAAAAAGCAAAAAAAAAAAAAAAAGAAAGAAAAAAAGAAATGAGCTATTAAGCTTGAAAAATATGGAGATTAATTAAATGTATATTAAGTTAAAGACAATACAAAAAGGTTTACATAATGTATGATTCCAACTATGTGACATTCTTAAAAAAGAGAAAACTATAGAGATGGCAAAAACATTAGCATTACTAGAAATTTAAAAAAGGAATGATGAAGGATGTTTTGGTAAAGATAATTCTCTGTATGATGCTGTAATGATGAATTTGTGCCATTAGAACAAGAATTTTTCTAACGCCAACCGTGGACATTGTGTGAGATAATGTATAAACTCTCTGATTCTAATAAATTTACCAATATGACACAAGTTATTAGGTTAAAGTGTGGGTCTACAGAGCTTGTAGTTATGTAGAAATCTCTAAACATTCTGTTTTATATTGGTGTGTACTGAAAACTGCTCTAGAAATTGTAGTCTATTTTAAAAATTGAATGAAAAACTATATTCTCTATAAATATTACCATATTAGCTGAAAACCCCCATGTCTCTTTCACAAATAGAGTTCTCTGTTGCTACTCTAAAACATTCTTATTTGATTTTCTGTTTAGCTGAGTACTCAGACCTTTAAACTTTATTCTTATGTGATCCTAATTCCCTTGGATCCTCTATACCTCTTTCTCCACATACTGTTCCAGTTTAAATAGACTGTTATATATTGGTACATATTTCTAGGCTAATCCATGTTCTGGAAAGAACAGTCATATTAGTTTCATATTTTTATGAACTCTAAAGTTTAAATCACTTAGGGGAAAAAGTTCTACACACAAAAAACTCCTACCTTAGGATGATTTTTGAAAATTCATTATTTTAGTCTATCTTTATTTTGAGTAAGTGACTTCAACAGGTCTTGGTGGGCCTGAATTCAGACAGAACAAGCCCAAATTCCATCCCTCACTGCCATGCTAAACAGGAAGAAACACATA